>JAVDBV010051113.1:0-15299 GCA_032619315.1 Piper longum
TATTAAAGTTTGAGCCTAAATTAAATTAATTTATTAAAATTAAAGTTAATAGGCTATTAATATTTAAGATAAATATGTAGAGATATTATATATTTAAGATAAGTATAGATAAATATGTGTAGATATTAATTTTTATAATCTCTAATTTATGATGGATTAAATTAAAATTATAAAAAATAAAGAATAAATACGGATATAAGTATAAATATTATTATGGTCTCCAAATTCGTACCGGAGTTTTTCTTTTCTGGTAGCCCATCATCAAAAACTCTGGCTCTGGAAAACCGGTATAGAATTTAGAAGAGCAAAATTTTAAGAAGTCAAGAATCGTATTATTTCTATAGATTCAGGTACGTTTCTGCTATCTAATTTTATTTATTTAATAATTTAATACGAAGAATTTGATTTTAAAGTTAAGAAAATAAAGTTTTAACAAGATAAAGTTTTGACAGAATAATCCGGCGTCAAGTACTTACAGAGTTCCAGCAAATTTGGTGCTCAGATGACTCCTATCTTCGGGAAGTAGCCTGGCCAACCCAAAATCTGCAATTTCGGGGTTTAATTCGTTGTCAAGTAGTATGTTGCTAGACTTGATGTCTCTATGTATGATACAAACAGGAAATTCTTCGTGGAGATAGGCAAGTCCCCTTGCCGTGCCCAAAATTATGTTCATCCTCTGCTTCCAATCGAGGCTTCCCTTCTTCTCACCTGATTTGAAGAATTCAAGACCATTAGACATGACCCTTCAATCAGTTACTAGATTAGCGCTTAAAGAGGAGATGTTACCAAACAAGTATTTGTCTAGGCTGCCATTGGGCATGAACTCGTAAACAAGGATCAGGTCCGGGCCTTTGTTGCTGCAGCCAAGGAGGCGGACCAGGTTGCGGTGGCGGACGTTGCTGATGAGCCTCACCTCCGTCTCAAAGTCTGCTCTTGCTCGGCTCGTCTCCGGCAGCGTAAGCTTCTTGACGGCAACCACAGTTCCATCGCTCATGACACCCTAAATATAAAACTCTTATGAAGTTATGTACAATTAAGTACAAATATATGTGTTTTTTTTGGTGAAGTGCATGAGCTAGATATAGATACCTTGTAGACAGAACCAAATCCACCGGCGCCAAGCTTGTTCCGTTCGTCGAAGTTCCTGGTTGCTGTTTTGAGGTCTTGGTATGAGAAGATGGTTGGCCCCCGCAGCTCCATTGGGCCTCGGTTGTTGTCTGTGTTAATCCACAACAAATTCAAGCACTCATTCAATTCCGATATAACTCTAATCATTTTGTAGATAAAAACCTAATATAGATCCATAAATATAGATGGGAAATGAAGAAGAAAGCGTTTGTTGCACCCTTGAGCAAGCTGCCCTTGGCATCTTTCGATCGTTTACAACAAAAGAAGGCTGAAAGCAGAGACATGAGAATTGCAGCTCCAATAGCAGCCCACACTGCAACAATCACCGTTGTTCTATTGGATCCCCCTCCTGAGAATTCTAAGCTTCAAATTAACTAGATTGCCAAATTCAAAACCCAGCAGCTCAAAATTGATCTGTTCGTATCACATGAGTAATTCCGATCATATGATTAGTGATCCCATCATTCAAAGTCAAAATTCAAGTGTTCTAGAAAATTAAAAAGGTACCAATGAGGGTAATTCAATAAATAAATAAAAACCAAGTCAAGACAATCCAATAGAAAAATTGTTGTCTCAAATTGAAATAAGCTTCGTATAAACAAGAGATAGCAAGATCAAATACACTAACCTAAGCCAGAGCTAAGATCCAGATCAAACTGCGGACCGTTGTTGAAGAAAGCTTAGTCTGACTACCTCATAAAAAAACCTAACCCAACCCCTCTCCCCTACGCCGCCGGCAAGCACCCGCCGACTTTATCAACGGCCGACCAGAGACAGTTCCGGCAACCACCCTCCCCCACCGTCAACCTGCACTCCGCCACCGCATACACCCGCCCCCCGCCACCCTAATCACCGCCGCAAAGTACCCGGGCCGGGCCGAGCGGCGGCGGCGAGGTCGGCTAGCGCGGCGGCGGCGGTGGAGTTGAAGGCGGCGACGGGGACGGTCCGGTCGACGCAGAAGCCGGCCTGGCCGGCGGTGGTGAGCTCGGCGAAGAAGTCGACCTACTCGTAGCGGAGGAAGCAGCCGTCGTAGTGAAAGATGCGGCCGGCGAGGAGGCGGCAAACGCGGAGGAGGCGGCGTCGAGGCAGGCGGCGCAGTCGCCGGGACTGAGGGAGGGGCGGCACTGGAAGAGGGCGTAGACGGGCTGGGCGAGGCGGGGTCAGGTGGAGCTGGAGAAGTGGGAGCCGGCGGTGAGGTTGAGGCGGAGGTCGGCGAAGGTGGCGTTGAGGGTGGAGAAGAACTGGTTCGGGTCGGTGGCGTTGGCGTAGTGTCAATTGCTCTTGTCCAGGTTGGTTTGGAGATCGGAGGAAGAAGAGCTAGCGAGCAGTAGGTTCAAGAAGAAGAGGCGGGTCATTCAGACGGTTGGAGGTGAAGCTTTTTGCTTTGCTTACTTCAGCTTTGAGAGGCCGCGTTCAGATGTTTTATTTATGAGTTCTCGGATTTTGGTTGGAGGCGGGCGTCATTGGTCGTTAAAGTTCTATTTTCTCCGCTGTATTATATCGATTTTTTTTTATAAAAAAGTTAGATCTCGTGATATATATATATATAGATAAATTTTAATTTTATAAGTAAATTTTCGTTCAACGACATTAATCTTTTATCCACGGCATTAATACGTATCGGATTTATTTTTAAAAAAGTAAGATTTTTCTAAATATATAAATAAATTTTAATTTTATATATAAATTTTCATTAAACGATGACATAGACACTAATAATTAAATATCTTATATATAGACTATTATTAATTTTAAAGATATATATTATTTGAATAAAAAGATAAATTATAATTATTAAATTTTTTATTATATTTTTTTACAATAATTAGACCGATTCTTATTATTAAAAAGTTAAAAATTGAAATTATGATGATTTAAACCGGTGACCTTCTACCTTAAAGGATATTATTATTATTATTTTAAAAATTTGATGATAGTGAGATTCAACCCTATAACCTTTTATTTAAGTTATTTTTATTATAATTTTAAATTTTTATTTTATTTTGATTAGCTTATTTTCTTACTTTTAAATAGTGAGATTCAACCCTATAACCTTTTATTTAAGGTATTTTTATAATATTTTTAAAATTTTTATTTTATTTTGATTAGCTTATTTTCTTACTTTTAATCTCAAACCAATATTGAATTCCCTTTTATTAATAAGAATATATATTGTCCTAGAAATTAGCATAGATCATTTTAGATAAAAAATACCAGTTAATTGCACTAAAAAAATAACATTTCTTTGCGTCACTCTAATTTTGATCATATACAAATTATAAATTTTTTAATATGTAAAAATAATTAAAAGTAAGCTTGTATTAATTTTTTGAATTTTTTTTCACTCCAAATAATGATTTTTATTTTTAAAATGTGGGGTCATAAAAAGTCAAGTATTTTTTTAGTGTGAATAAAAGTTTAAAAATTAAAATATAAAAAATATAGATTTCTTTTCGGTGCAAAAATTAGCGTAGAAAAGGTATTTTTTTCATCATAATGTCAGGTCTTGCAACACTACTAATTATAAAATATTAGTTTAATTTTAAATTGAAATGTTATATTATTGTAACAAAAAAGTGTAAAAGTAATATTATAATAAAAATTAATTAAAATATTTGTTCAAATATAAGAATCCAATAAATTCATGAATATATCTAAATATAAATAACTTTAGACAATTTATTTATGATATAAAAAATGATATTTATTAAACAATTAAAATTATAAAATGAAGAATATGTATTGATCAGGACCTTTCCTCCTTTTGTAAGTCTATCAAAATTATTTAAATGAAATGAAAAAAATTAGATAAAAAATATTAAACTAGACATATATAAACAATATTATTGCTCTTAAGGTTATTCATAATTTCATAGCTCAAATAAACTCTATTTAATTTAGTATTTAACCAAAAAAACTTAATTTGAAACTCAACTGAAAGTCAGGTGAGACTTTGGCCTTGCTTGCTCTACTTGACTCAACTTGAAGTGCAATATTTTTTGTAAAATTAAAATTTTAAACCATATATATATATATATATATTAAATTTTATTTAAAATTTAGTGAAAATTATAAAAGAGAGTGATATACTACATATAGGTTGCAACTCCGCCATACTTGGTACGTATAAGTTAAAAATGTATGCGGAAATTTGTGTATTAATTTAAGTGGAAAGATGCCTTTCAAAAAATAAAAATAAAAAGGAAACGATGTAATTCAAATGTCATGTAATATGGATAATGATTTACACATAAATGCATTTTAAGGCAAACTCAACGATGGACATGGATCCCCTCAACTCCCGGCCTTTTCGTACCTTGCTTAGAAAAAAGAAAAAAACAATTGACAACACACCTTGCATTGTTAGTCGAGGTATTTATCCATGTCAATTTAATTAACCTTAGACAAAAAATTGACAGTCTATTATCGAAATTCTAATTTAATTAAATCGGTCATGATTGAATACAATTAAAATTCAATCAAAATGGAATTTATTTTCATTTTATATTTATTGTATTGTCTAATTATTTTTCTATTATAACTATCTCTCTTATTTTATTAATATTTTATATCAATCATCATGAAAATTAAAATCACTATTTGAAAATATATTTGAATAAAAAATGTTTAATTATCTTGAGAAGTTCAAGACCTAAACTTGACGTGCTTTCAATTTAATAATTTTCAATAATGACTTAGTAATGAACTTGACAAACACCACTAATATCATTGGTTTGGTTGGTCATTTAGTCGAGTTTTAATCTGTCACAATTAATTGATCGAATTTGATGACAAATACTTTAGACATCTATTAACTTGTTTGTTTGAACATTCATGACCACCCTTGCATAACCATGTTGCTTGTATTTCTGGAGGATCGTGCATGCCCTTCACATATATGCCATGGTCCATGTAAAAGAATGTTAATATACCAAAAAAACATTTATATATCACTTAATAACTCAAGCGATAGTTATCAATTCCTTTTTAAATCTAATTAGTGTGATTACTTATTTTTTCTCTTTAAATTATACCAAAAAAGGGGGGTTTTGTTTATCAACTTGCCTCATGTTTAGACTATTTTATACTAAGATATAATTGACTACAAAAAATTAACTTTTTTCCATAGTCCAATAAAATTAAAATATACCATAAAACTGTGAAAAAAAGTGAAGTAATAAAAAATAAGGTGGCGTTAAGTTTCTTTACGATTTTAGTCATGAAAAAAAAAGAAAATTAATACATGTGTATCTATAAATATAAAAATAATATTTTTTTTTATGATTTTAATAACCACAGAAAAATAGTGGCAAGTATGGCGAAAAATAAAACTATTCTCCGTGATTTTAATTAATTGTGGAGAAAATTTTATTTTTCTAGTGTAACTAAGACTTCACATCAAGGGATCTTCTTTAGAAATTTTATCTTCATCAATTTTTATAAAAAAATATAAAAAATGTGGAAATTTTATATCTCGTTTTTATATCAATATCACGGCTAACTCTTTATAAATTATAACTAAAAAATTTAATATATTTTACATCTATCCTAAACCACCCAATTGAGCCTAACGAGGAAATTTAGTAAAAGGTTTGACAGAGGTTGTCATTTTTTTTATGTTTGTTGTCGTTGTTATGCTGGTTTAAAACAAGAAGCCATGGATTAAAAAATAAAATAAAGCATAAGTGCGGAATTAAGTTTCGCTGTCACAAATCACCACCTGTCCGCTTCCCGTATCCGACGTACGAATCAAGCAAATAATTTCTCGTCGTATAAGCCCGCGATTTTCTCAACCCTTCCAATTCATTTCCATGCTCTCCGCCGCAATATTATAATTTTTGCCCCCTGTTCCCGTATAATAAAGCTCTTACATTAATATTACGTGATTGGGTTCAAGGTTTTTGTATTAATCCCCATGATGTTCCCTTTCGCATTAGGTTTATACATAAACAAACTGTAGTTTATCCTGTAATTCTCACTACTTAGTCATTACCATGTCATTCGGTTGTTCAATTAAATAAAACAGAAGTCTTCTAAGGGAGGATCGGCAAATATTCTTATGCAACACAGGCGGCACCAGTGACACAGGCCAACACAACAGCTGAAGGATTTTGACACGAAGGTGGTGAACGAAGTCGCAGCTAGATGAAGGCCAACCATATGATAATGAATAAATTATGTGTGAAAAAGAATGGAGGGTCTGCTTGCCGTGCGCTGGCTACAGTCTCTACCGTTCACAAAGGTCAAGAGTTTAGTAGCTTGGCCACCTTTCATCTTGTGTACAGGTGGAGCTTTGTTAGGGAACGAATCGAACCAAAATTTTAGATTACATTATTTTCGTTTCCAAAATTTAGCCGGCAATATTTAAAAGGTTGGTTTGGTTGACACAAAGAAATTATAAAATACATACAAATTTTTAAATAGTCGATCTTATTAAATGGCCAGTGGTTTGGATTGCTCCAAGTTATGTAGCTCGATCTGGTTTCCATTTATTTTATAATGGTGCCATCATGCTCAGATGTGAATAAACCGAATCAATGATTTTTCCTAGTGATTTTTGTAGTAGTTAAGAAGTTAGAGTTTGCTCAATTGTGCGTGGTTGAAATAACTACCTTCAATTTCTAATATTATCGATAACCTTAATAAGAAACATCATCAACCTATTTATAACTGAGCGAATTTCTATATTTTAGGAATCAAACGCTTTTAGCCAATTAATTAGATTGAACCGAGGTTAATATAATAATCCAATTGAATTTGGGTCGGTGAGATGGAAACCAAATTTTGAATTTGGAAACAAATGACTAGTGAAACGATTAAGTTTCTTTTTATTCACAAAAAATGATTCAATTTTTTTCACGAAAAAAATCTACTGCAAAACATTTATTAATTTAAATATCAAACATAAAAAAATTTGAAATCAATTTCTGAAACTAAATGTATTTGTTTCATTTCATTAGAAATTTTATTTCCCTGTTCAACCCTAACTGCCGTGGGAGCCAGGGTACATGCATGCGTGATCCTTAAGTGATACATTTCTTAAACTTAAACAATAATGACTCGGATTTTAGGAGAAGAAAAAGGACCAATTAGAAGCTAGAGCAGATAAAAAAGGCATTAATTTATGTTTTTAAGAAAGACATTAATTTTAAGAAAATTAGAAGGTTATGAAGCCACTATTTATCATTTCTCCAAGTGTGTCAACCCTATTTATAAAAGAAATAAATTTCACAATCCTTAGACGATGTTTTAGAGGGAAAAGAGAAAAAAAAATTTCAAGCCAATAGTAAAACAATGGTAAAATGAACAATTTGTCTTGAATATAGTTACTTTTTTATCTTTTGATATTATTTTTAATGGAACAAGAAGATGGTTTCCCTGCACTAAGTTGAGGGGGTCTTACATGACCGTTTATATATATACTAGGTAAGATGATACTATACATGACCCATATAGAATAAATTTTAATTTTATTGATTAATTGAATAATAAGATAAACTATAATAATTTAATATCTTAAATATAAATTGTAATTGCTTTTAAAATATATTATATTTAAATAAAAAGATAAATTATAATTATTTTATTTTATTATTATATAATTTTTATGATAATTAAATAGACTCTTATTAGTTAGAAGTTAGATGTTAAGGTTAGTAGGATTTGAACACGTGACCTTTTACAGTGAAATATACTTTTATTTCTTTTAAAAAAAAGAAATTAATAAGATTTAAATTCGAACATGTGACCATGTGCAAATGGCATTTTCATTGTATTTAAAATTTTTTATAATATTTTGATTGGTTCATTCTCCTACTTTAATTTTAAGTCAGGATTAAGTATCTATTTTATTAATAAGAGTAGATATATATTGTTGTCATGCATTTTTTTTCAATGTGAGTTATGGTTGAATTTTAAATAGCTATTCATTGAGAATTTTCATTAAAAATGTGAGATTTATTTATCTTTATTCATCATTTTTTTGATTAAATTTAGACAAAGAAGGTATTGATTTAGTAGAGGGGAAGTTTTCCACTGATGATTAGTTATTTTTTCTCAAAGGTATATTATGATTCATTTGAAATTTATATTTAAATGAGATATTGTGGCTTGACCTGACTTTCTTTACCCACTTTGGATTTTTGGACTTTTGGACTTTGGATTTTCTAGAACTTGAGATGATAATTATGAGCTATCTTGTGGTAATGTCTTAATTATCACTATTGAACTGATCATTATCGTTGACTCCTAACCTTTGTTGGTATTGAGCACATTTTTGCTTATATTGTTCCGGGTGGGCCTTTGCATACACCCCCACAATGAGACACTTCGGCCTACGCCTTAATATTGAGGTATATCAGGTGTTAATTTGGAAGGTCTGGTTAAGTATGACGTTTATTTAATTTTGAATTCAATTTTGTATATAACAAAATCACCTAATTATTTAAGAAACGAAAACGTTTTACAATTATATGGTTTATTGTCAGGTCAGTGATGTATAAGCTGAATTATATTTTATTTCTGTAATATTTTCCATATTCAACGTGTAGAATTAAGATATATAGATCACTTTGAAAAAAAATGAATTAAGATTGATCATGGTCCTAAGATAATAACCTAACATTTCTTGAATGATTATGGTAGACCACAATTTATCCAATTCAAGGATTTTAAAGCAAATTAAGCAAGATACAGAAATGTATCACTTAAGGATCATGCATACATGTACCCTGGCTCCCACGGCAGTTCGGGTTGAACACGGAAATAAAATTTCTAATGAAAAGAAACAAAAACATTTAGTTTCAGAAATTGATTTCAAAATTTTTTAATGTTTGATACTTAAATTAATAAATGTTTTGCGGTAGATTTTTTTCGGTAACATGAATGACTTATGTTAAAAATAAATTCTATTTTTATAAATAATTTTTATCATTAATAAATAGATTATAATTATATGATATCTTATAAATAGACTCTAATTTGAAAATAAGCTCTAATTAAATAAGGAGATGACTATATTAATTAGATTTATGTTAATTAATTATACTTTGATTGGTTGGATCACTTTACTTTCATGAGAGTGTAGCTTTTAATTTCCTTTAATAATAAAAGTAGAAATTATCTTGGAAAAATATTTAATATGTGATTAAAATTAATCTCTTATTAAAACTGTTTTTTATAAGTACAATTTTTAATATGAGCCGTTAATAACGTGAATGACCGAGATATTCAATGCCCCTATGGCACATCTTACATATTAAATGACCTGATTTAAAAAATATTTAGTTTTTTATGAAGTCATTTACGATGGCGGTATCTACACATGAGTGATCGCCCATGGTAGAACAAATTACTATTCCAACTTTTTTTTATACATGAATAGGAGAACACCAAACCTAGTTTTGAGGTTGAGTTTGGTTTGCTGCAGCACAGCCAGCTGTGCTGAGTTTTGATCTGACCTTTCAAAACACATCTGACGGTCAGAAAAAATGTTACTGCTTTGCATTCCGAAGACGTATTGTGATCCGACTTCATCCCTGCCAGCCGAGCTCACCTCCACTGCCTCACCACCGACAACCTCCTTCCAGTCCTCCACAAGACACCTCCCGACGTCGGCTCATACCTCGTCGATGTGGATGAAGAGGAGGACCTCGACTTCGAGACCGATTTCCAGGAGTTCCTCCACGAGTTCGACGACCAGGAGCACGACGAGGCAAATATAATAGTTTGGAGTAGCTGAGATGGAGGAGGCACAGGCAAATTCCAGATCTCCATCCCCTTCGCCGCTCCGCCGCCTCACCCCGCGTCCAAGTTTTGAGCTGGAGTCGTGGCCCACCGCCCCGCCGTCTAGGTTTTGAAGACGGGATGTTGATTCTACTGGAAATTGAGAGCGTTCAACGCATTGTAGGCATGCTCAAATCTACGCTATGATCATTTATTCCGACAATTGATTTTGCTTTCAATCCGGTGAATGATGTGGTGCCATTGCTGCATTTGTGTTTAATATGTTTCTGGTGCTTAATACTACAATTTATGCAGACGAATTGTTTGTCGGTTTTCATCTGCATTGAATCTAGGATGTTGATTTTGCTCGAAATTGATAACATTAAACCCTTTTAAAAATTGATAGCATGCAATGGATTAAATAGGCATGGTGTTCTGCGTAGCTTTAAGTTGTAAACAGTAGTCAAATCAATGCGAATTGCTTGTACAGTGTGCTCGAAATTGAAGGAAAATATTGGTGAGGTACTACTGAAAATCTTTTCAGCACTTATCTCTGCTTTTTTAAAATTTTCTTAGCGGTGTGATTGTGCATTTTTCTTTGTAGCCATACGGCTTGGACTTGCATTTGTTCCACCTTTTCTTGGGCAAGGTGGTACCCTTGAGGAAATGGTTCATGCAGTTAATTTTGCTTCTGCTGCAGCTGGGATTATTTTTTCCAGTGGATCTAATCTGGTAATTCGATGAATAATTTTTCTAGTTGAAATCAAGTGACCCAAATCCATTTGTGGTTGTTATGTTTTCTTTCATACATTGATTGTTTGTTTTCCTTCTGTTCATCAGTTAATTTTGCTTCTGCTGCATCGATTGTTTGTTTTCCTTCATACATTTGTGGTTCTTATGTCCACCCTATTTAGTCTTTTTCAAAATACTCGAGTGATAAAATTGAACAGAAGTGAAATGCTTCTTTGACAAGAGAAAAGTACTCGGACTGGCTAATTTGTGACGTCTGTTTGCATGTAACAGGATCAGCGTATATCAACGGTAAGATCCTAGTGGATCCAATTCTGGCGGGTGGTAATTTAGATTTTTGGATTCCTTGGCTCTATGCTGCTGCCAAGAAGGGTTTGAAAGCTTCTATCTCAGAAGTTCCTTGGTCTGAGAGTGGTGTCAACTCCTAATGCCAAGCCAATGTTGGATCCACTGTTTAGTAATGTAAGTACTGACCATGACAAGAAGCTACGTACCCTGGTGATGCAAGAAACAATTGTTTTGATACATTTCACAATGACAAGAAGCTAGGTACTGACAATGACAAGAGTTGTGGCTTACTTTAGTTCCATCACTACTGATTTGCAGCTATGTTTTCAGTTGCAACTTGATACAGTTTTAGGTTCTGAAATGTGTTGTCTATATGAAATGAGACATGTTGTGATGTTTGCAACATGAAATTTCCATCTGAAATGTAATGGAGTTTTGATACATTTTATATAATTTCCCCTCTTGGTTCATTTTTTAATGTGTTGTTTATCTGACATGAAAGCTTTGGAATGACATTAATTTTTTTTACAATGACTTGAGCAATTGTGGATCTTTAGCTCAAAATTGGCAGAGCACTTAAAAAATTTTTGAGGGATGGTGGTTCGAATCCATCAAGATTCTGTAGTCAATATTTGATAAAAATTTGAGATGCTATAATTATGTAAATAGACAAAAATAAGTATGATGTATCATGGTTGTGTTCCACAAAAGATTTATCGTCATTTAATAACATTATAGAAGATTACATTCCACAAAATATACAGAAAAGACAAAAATAATGTTTTCTAGTATCTACAATCATACATTATATACGCCCAAAAAATCCTATTGCATGGGATCATTGTTACAATTGCTATGAGCATTTTTACATGTTGTAAAATAATGACCTCTTTTATTACAAAGACTACACATCCGTTTTTTTGTTTGAACTTGAGCAACTTTGTATCCAGCCTTCAATCTATGACAATTTTTGGGACGACCTTTAGTACGCAAATGAGAGGGGTCACGTACTACTATTTGGGGAATATTCTCTATTGAATTTGTAACTTGTATCTCAACAAACTCGTTACTTGTTTGTAGTCTCAATGAAGAGGACTCCCAATCGCATCCAGCTTTTCAACCAAATTTTCTTAAAGTGGTAGTGCAAAATGATATTGCTCATTTGAACTTGTTCCCAAATCTTGCAATCGAATAGTCATATTCCGAAATCTCTATATTTGTAATGGGGTAAGTGGACTTGTAGAGGAATGAATGAGGTTGGTATCCTCACTTCGGTTTGAATAACAATATCTAACTTTAATTGTCCAACAGTATAACACATATTGACTTGGAATTTTACAGAGTTGTTTCTTATGAACAATTTTCAAAATGTGCATACACAAAATTCCTTCACTTTCAAATTTCTTGCAATTACATATGACATTCATTTCTCCACAAGTTTGGTATGCAACTACATGTTTTTTACCTTCATCATCATATGGGAATACTTCATATTTTGTTATTGAACCCTCCTCGTTGATTTTCTTGTAAATGCAACCTTGGCTCCTTTTCAATTGATCTTTAAAAATTTCAAAATTTGATCTCGTGTACATAGTCTCGGCTTCAGCCTCAAGAGGAGAGTATCCACATAGCACAGGTTTGGAATTCAAAATATTAAAATCCTCGTGTTCCTCGTCAAATCTACGAGATTGTAACGCTTTATCATACTGCCTCACAAAATCTGCCAATGGGGTTTGTGAATGCACAAATCCATCAAAAAATGATTTCATGCTCTCGCTTCTTTGGCTCGAAGTCATACTTGCAAAGAAATTATCCCTCATGTATATAGATATCCAATGGTGTCTGACATCATACATAGAGGACAACCAACAGTTTTTATCAAAATTGTATTTTTCTTTCAAAATCTTCCATTTCTCCTCAAATTCAGTGATTGTATCACTTCTATATATCCAATCACTATATTCTTTCTCAAATTCACTATGGTTGGACTTCAAATGTTTTAGATGAATCATGACATTATTAGATATGTGCCATGAGTAAAACATGTGATGGGTTCTCGGAAAAATAATTGCAATAGCCTTTCGCATTGCACCATCTTGATATGTGATAATCGAAGTAGGTACTTTTTCCCACATACATTTTAACCATGTCTTAAACAACCAAGTGAATGTTGCCTCTATCTCATCAGCAAGTAAAGTACAACCAAAAAGTGTAGATTGCCTATGATGATTAATACCTGTGACTTCAAATGCATTGGTCTTATAAGTTACATCAAACACTATCACATCGCCAAAGTTCATGTAAGATGCCCTTGATCTCCCATCAGCCCAAAAAACATTTTGGGTCATTCCATTCTCATCTAATTTAATATCATAGAAGAAGTTATTGTCTTTCACATTTTTCTCTTGAAAGTACTTGATAGCACTTAAGCATTGCCGCCCAACATAATTCTTACGGGTGCTTTTGGAAGTTGCATTCAAAACTTTAGAGATGGCTGATGGTCTCATTCCTATTTGATGCAATGAATGAATCATATTCTTGCATGATTCGGACAAACGACTATGAGACCGAAGCTTTGCAACTTTGATTGGAGTTGAGGAGTTACGACTATGAATGTCCAAAAATTCTTCTGCTTTCCACACCCCACACTTACTTACATGTATTCTCATATAAGCTTTGCAATCTCGTCTAGTCTCTCTACGCCTTTTCACTTCTCACCCCATCTTCCTCTTATCATTTATATTTTTTTTACCTTCTTTCAAACAAACAAATTTTCGAGATGTGATACAGTTCGTCTAACTCGACCGATAAAAACCAGCCTTTCGAATGCCAAACCCTTGTCTTTTTGCATACTCATTGTAAAAATCATATGCAACTTTTTTTGAAGAGAATTCCATGCCCAAACAAGAAGTCATATTTTCAAAGCATTCGGCTATTTTAACATCTTCACCTTCATCTTTTGTTTTGTCAAAATCTTCACTACTGTTGTCAAATTCTTTAATTTCCTCACAATCTTTTTCTTTAATCTGCATTCCATGTTGAGTCAACCACAAATCTTGTATTTTATCTTCATTACCTTCCATGGAAGTATTGACATTTTCCCCGTCATTATATCTAATGACGCTATTTTCTTCCATTAGATATACAAAATAGGGGAATGAAACAATTATGAAACTAATTACTAGGAAAATATAGATCCAATTTTGCCAGAAGCACCCGACTTGACCCACCAACCAAATTAAAAACACAGAGGATCAAAACATCATGACAGTCTAGAAGCACCCAACTTACCCCTGAGCAACAGACTCATCCTAATTTGAAGAAGCCAAACGGGGTCCAACTTTCAAATCTGTTTTAATTGGTTTATTCTTTTTCTGGAAGCAAGTATACAGAAAAGTTCAAACATCATATTTGTAGATGGAACAAATTTTCTGTGTGATAGGCAGACTAAAAAAACCTTTGGTTGAAGCCCTCCACCACCTAATCTTAGAGGAACTGTCTTCTCAGCGTGTTGAGTCTGCTAGATTGTGCTGGAATCTGAAGAACTTGAAGCAACATTTTCTGAAGGCAGAAAATTAGAGATACTCAAAGACACTGGACCAGTATCAACAAGATTCACCACAACAGTACTAGAAGGTTGCTCCATGTCTGATATTGATATGGGATCATCATCATGAAGAGGTTGCTGACCACTAAATTCAATCCATTACGAGCAAATACAATCAGCACCATCTAAAGACATAACACTTTGCCATCAGGTAATCATATTGAAATGTTGCTTACCAACTTTTTTCTTCACTTACAGAAGTGTAACAGAGGAAGCGGCTGTGGTGAAACAGAGAGAACAAAGGAAGCGAGAAACAGAGAACAGTGGCCGGCGACGTCGAAAAAGCTACAGCTTTGATCGAGTGATGGCAACAGTGGACTCGCCGGCGACCTCCTCCTCATCGGACTCCCAAGACGATACCTCCCGCATTCATCCCACCGGCCGTGCTGCGCAGCGTCCCGGGAGAAACATAGAGAACAGAGGAAGGGGGAAACAAAGATCCTATGGGCGGTGGCACGATTTAGCTCAGCTTTGATTGAGGCGATGACAACAGTGGATGCACCTGTGACCGCCTCCTCACCGGACTCCCAACCAGCCGCCTCCGGCCTT
Source organism: Piper longum (assembly GCA_032619315.1). NCBI lineage: Eukaryota > Viridiplantae > Streptophyta > Magnoliopsida > Piperales > Piperaceae > Piper > Piper longum. Next base: position 15,047 of record JAVDBV010051113.1, read on the forward strand.
TAACCCGCGGGCCATGCTGCGCGGCGTCCCGGGAGAACTGAGGAAGCGAAACAGCTCCTCTACTCCGTAGTCGTTGCAGCTACCGCCGGTGCTATCCTCTGTGACTGCCCCCTCACTAGACCTCCATGCTGATGCCTCCCACCTTCATCCGCCGTGACTGTATTGGCTGTTCTATGCGCTGCGCGGGAAGAAAGGGAGGGCTGTGTGCTGTGTAGCATGGCGGGAGCAGACCAACGGGCGGGGCTATTTTGCA
>JAVDBV010051115.1:0-23340 GCA_032619315.1 Piper longum
TCGATCTTCTTCATGAACTGGAAAAGGAGACGCTTGTGCATGTGCATGGCAACGAAGACGACGCTGCCCGAAACCGCAACCACGGCCATGAGTCCCCCCACCCCCTCCGAACTGATCACCATTATCAACCAACCAACCAACAAACCAAATTTTGAAGAATGATCTTTCAAAACCCAGAAAGAAAAGAAGACTGGCATAGACCGATCGAAATATGTCAACACATGCAACCACATTGTTTGATTGCATTTCATGGAAACCGAACAGAGTGGTTATATGACACATCATGTAAGACCAAAGATTCGGAGGGGAATTCCAACGATTAGCAGACTCGGTTTGACCAGGTGTTTTTTATACTAATTAAATGGTGGTTAACCCTCCTCGATCAGTTAATTAATCAGGTGGCTCTTTTAGATGGAGGCAATGTGGTGGCACCGATTAGATTTAAATTTACAAAATTAGTGCTTTACATTGGCATTTCCTATAAAGTTCGACAATTTATTTTATCATTCCCTGATATTATGCAAAGTTGTAAAAAATTATAATTTTAAGCAATTAAATACATGATATTCTTGTCAGCCATGCGAATATCATGATTGTTTATCAGAATCGGACACCTCGTGAATTATAAGTTTGGGACACTCACATCACCGCATGAACTTCAGTTCCTAAACACTGATCATCTGCTTTCAAACAAAAAATTGTTCTAAAACTCACTTGTTCGTGCAACCAAGAACAAGAGGATAACAAGCTTTCTTGTAATGGGGGAGGAGATGACAATGCAAGATGGGTCGAAGAACATGACATTTTTATTACATCCATATGGTTTAAAACAAATCATACGGAAGATTTGTTCACGTTCCTGTTTGTGAATGACTCAATTTGCAAGGCAAATCTTCACTTCTTGCGCACTAAATTAGCTAATTGGGCGTAGATCTCTTCCTTGACTGCTTCTCGATTTTCTCGAGTTAACATATACAACGCCGCACCAGGATAATTTTTCACCCTCGCAACTGCATAAGAATAATCTTTATTAGGAACTCAATTAATATAAATTGGGTTTTCCCTGTGTTTCTTTAGTTCAAAGAATAAGAAATGAGAGCAAGAATCAAAACGCCAGTATGAGTTATATATAAGACACGAGAGAGGAAAAACATAAATCAACTTGAACATTAGCATCACAAGTTTTAACTATCGCACATCAACAAATACTTCAAATAAAAGTGGCAAGAATACTGAAAGATAGCTCAAACTTCAATCTAAATCATTAACTCGACAAAAATATTTCTTATGTCAGTATAAACAGAGAAAGACAGATAAAACATCTTCATAAATGAAAGGAGTAGTTCATGGTCAATCAAATATTTCATGACACAATCTTGTTATGTGCCTACTAAATGAAAACATAAGGCACTAGCAAATCATGTTAGCACGAGTTTTCATATGTAAGTAATAGTAAGTAGCACGCAAAGCAGTAAAATGAGTAGCGCATACAGCAGTAGATAATGCACAAGCCAAACTCGCAATAGAAAGAACAAACAGAGATTGAAAGAAAAGATTTGAACGAGAATGAACAAGAAAGGGTAAACATTAAGAAACGGGATTACCTCCAGGTACATCCCGTCCAAACTTAGATAATGGTACTGAAGCCAAGACTGGAACATCGGATTCCAAAATCTTTGTGACAGCAGGAAAAAAAGAAGAGCTGTACAACTCCATTTTACCAATTTCATCTATAATATAAAGATCAGTGTCATCTTTTACCTGACAAAAAAAAAAAACTGTTGCAACAATCACATTATGACAGTAATAACTAATCTCAAGTAATAATTCTAGATCAATTCATCAAAACACGGGTAGATCTGTACCTGCAATTCTGGCAAAGCCAGTGACTCAAAGGATTGTACATCTACTTTATATTTCCCAACGGTTGGCCATCTCACTGAATCTGGGCTACCAATTTGGATATCCGAACTTAGACAAGATTTGTGAATCTTGATAATCACGATAACCTCACTTTAAATAGATGAGCTAAGTAGCAAACTCTAAGCAACACTATCTTCAAAAAAGTTAAGCTTAATTCATTTAATAAATTACATCCATTTTAACCAAGTAAATCATAGCAGAGAACATCACATGGAAACACAAATATACCAAGCATAGAACAAAGATCGAGTCTCTAAAACCTAGAATCAACAGTTGAGCATAGAATCATGGCATTGGTTCACCCTTTTCTCTACCAACTTTCTATTTTTACCATTCTATCAATACCCCAAAATGCTTCTCATTTTCAAAATTGCAGATAAGTTCCCTCCGCCTGCATCTCCTCCAACTAAATGTCTAGTTTTCTTTATATTTCTAGAAACAATATTTATACGCCCAAACAAGATGTGTAGGTAGTGAGCTGCATGCAACCAAAAGTGCATAAGCTCATGATTAAGCACACAACATTCGTGGATGGCATTGTCCTACTCCAACTTGAAGTTTCTCATAATGTGGCAAAAGTTTGACAACTAATTTATACATCAGAACAACTAAACAACTAAACAACTTGTTAATAGGCTGATGAAAAATAGGTGTCAGTTTACAGTTCAAATAAGATGAACTCTTAATAAAACAAGGTGAGAGATTCAAGATCACATTTTTTTCCAGTTTATAAATCAGATTCATTTTATCTAACGTGGAAAAATATACCGAACACCATGGGGAAAATGAAGCAATCTAAATTCAGAAATAGTAGGCCTCGTTCAATTGCATTAATTCTATATCCTCTAAAAGATTATAGCAAATTTCATGCATAAAAACGTCTGAAATTTCAAACCAAATATGTTTTCACCTGTCTCCTTTAATGGTCAGGTGGTAAGAACAAGAACATATGAACGCTTTGCAAGAGTTTCATTCAATTACTCACATTGTATAGCTGAATTTTTATGAAGGGAATATACCGCGCATGCTCAACTTGACACAGTGGTTATCTTTCACAATATTAGTTATTATTAGTCACCTATCAAATATTAACCTTAAAAATCAAAACATCATAAGAAAGTACTGATTGGCCATAGATAGAATAGGTATAGAACTGCCAAATGGTTTTCAAACGGAGAGAACAACAATGCCAGACTAAAAAAACCAAAGATAGTTAAGGAAAATTATCCATAGCATCTGACAGCTCCAAAAACAAGCAAATTGAGCACACTATACCTACTTCGAATGTCCATCAGATGCAAGAGGTCCAGTCCTTCCATCCAAGGTAACTACCTCAAAGCCTACCCTGTCCCCAGATTGCCGAATTTCCCCTGCAATCAATTGAAAAAAAAATCATCATCATTGACTCCATGCAAATTAATATGGTGAAGCTCAACGAACAAACTCAATATTTATTCATTATTCACTATCAATATATTGAAAAATTCAATACTTTTTCCGATAGACTCCCTGGTTTCATCTGCAATAGATTGACGGTTCATTATTCATTATCCATAGATTGAAAAAATTGATCATTAATTCCACACAAACAAAAAATAAAAACAAATCATATAATCTTCAATAACCAAACTACAAGCCAAGCTTATTGAAGGAAAAGAAGAATGGGGATAAACAGCGCGTACGAGTATAGAAGCCGCGGATGTTGAGATTGGGGTGGGAGCTCCTCATGCTCTCAAAGACCCTTGTCACCAGTGTTGTCTTCCCAACACCCTGCGGAAAAGGACAGAGACGAGAAAAAAGTGAGTGGAAGAAAAAGGCAGGTGGGCAGTGAAGAAAAGATTGAAGCTTTGGAGGAGGAAGGTGATCGGGGAGGGTACAGGAGGGCCGGTGAGGAGGAAGATGTTCCTCGACGCCGCCATGGCCGATGCCACGCCTGATGCCACTCCCTGACTGGTCGGCGACTCGGCTGTCGTCCGTGCCTCGCCACTCGGTGTTCGTGGGACGAGACGAGTTATAGCGGGTCGAACTCGGCTTCTAATTAACCGCCTAACGAGATTAGTTTTTTTAAGTACGATCGTATTAGCACAATCTATCTATACAATTATATAAAATTGTGGATTTTTAATACGGTGTTGTCAGGATTGTCTAATTATTTTATAATATTATTCTTTATCTCTTATTAGTAAAAATATTATCTCTTTATTATAAATATAATTTGTCTTAAATCCTTTAATACTGTTATATTATTATTAGGACTTGTTTTGATTTTTATTGTAATTAGATTTGTTTCAAATTCTTTAACAGCACATCACCTGGGTTAACGACTAGTTTTTATATGATTCACACTCAAATAAAAAAATATTACAAGCCTGTTAGTCAGATTATATATCTTTATTTTTGTACAAATTTAATTCACAATATTATGTATCATAGAAGAAATTTAGTTAGATTTTCAATTTAAATTCATTAAAATTATAATTTTATTCATAATAAATTAATAGTAAAAATATTATTTATATTTTTAATCTACATTAGCAATATAAGTTAGATTCATAATTTTACTAACCCATCAAATCGGTGTTGTGCGACGATATGAATTTTACTGGTTTAAATTCATTTGATTTGCCTTAAATTTCGAGTATAATTATAATTAACAACAGTTCATTGATGGCTCTTGGGTCGCTATGTACTTGAGTGGGGCAAGATAAGTTCAGATGTATGATTTTTCTGGTTCAGGACTTTAGAACTTACCAAGCACTCCTATTCATAACCATTTAATTATTGTAAATTATAAAAAATATTCTTTTAATTATTTTAATAGTTACTTATAATTAAAAAAGTATTTAAATTTTTTAACTGGAAATTGTTTTTGCTCAACTAATTTTCTTTAAGGCAAAATTTAAAAAAACTAGGGACAAGGGGAGTTCCAATTTCCACATCATATTTTCTCTCTCTTTTTTTAAATAACATCACCTTGCCTTTTATGATAATATTTTAAGAAAATGTTTCAAAACCCCACATATTGATAATTTTATAATTATAGAAACGAGAAAACTAGAAACGAAGTATATTGAGAGAAACTTTGAAAACAATTTTTATACTCAAGTTTTCAATCAGTTGTAAATAGGCCGAATTAACTATACGTGTGTGTAGTATCTAATTAAATATTTTGAAACTAAATGAGGCATTGTTCAAAAAAAAATTATCATTTAATTAAATAACTATATCTACCAAGAATATCATTATGTAATTAGAGAAATTAACCAATAGGGGTATGAAACCTAAGTAACTCTTAACATTCCGTATTTTTCTTGTACGCTAGAGATTTGATATAAAAGTATATCAAAAAGTGTTACAGTAAACTCGTTGTAGTACTTATATAATTAGTTTAAATATTTTAAATTGAAAGATATTAGCTTAATGATTATAGGTTAAAATTGTAAACATCCTCAATTAACTAGATTTAAACCAATTAAATAAGCGATTCAACGAACCCTACAGCCTTCTTGTTGTAAGATGAACGAGTACGAAGTAGAAAAAAAAATGCTCAGTGCCATTTCAGGCAGCTATTAGCATTACATAGATTGTTATCTGGTGAACAAATATGAAGTTACGAAGGGAGCAACTTTTTGACTTCTTACGTTCTTCTCCCATATCCTCCTTGTCTGACTCCTCTCTCTGCTTGATTGTGCTTTTCACCTGTGGTCTTCTCCAATTAGGACACGGTAGCAGACTCGAGCATCAGGTACGTTTAATTTCTATATATAATTTTCATGAATATAGTATTTTGTCAATGATCCGGACGAAACTGTAGAATAAAATTTGGTTTGTCCATGATCCATAAGTCCTTCTCTGACAGCATACACGTTACAAATCCTACTGTCCATCGAAGCTGTAGAATGAAGTTTATTTTAGAGATCCATCTGTTATGTACATTTGATAAGGGATTGACTTTGTAATCCTTGCGATTCATAGATTTATATTGGCAAAAAGATTTGAAACAGTCCTGTGAGTGGTGTTTAGCATTAACGTGTATTTGTGCTATCACAAGGAATTAGCATTTTTCTCTGTGGCAGCTGCTCAACCACGGATCGGTTGGAATATTGTGAAACCTTGGTCAAAGCCAGCATTATGGCGATTTTCTTCCCCTGCATGATGCGTGGCTCTTGGATCAAGGCTATTACCAGTCAGGATGCCAGTCGGTTGAATGGACGAGAAGAATGTTCAAATGTAGTGAGCAAGCTTCAGATGGTCACTGTCATTAATCTCCCCTTTTAAGCCGTATGTATTGCTGAAATGCTCGTCCTGCTTATCATCTCCACCCAGAGCAATGACAAGAAACGGCGATGTTCTCGTCACCTTGTGCCACCTTCCGGTGTGTCATTCGTTGTTAGTTTCATAATTTCTTTCATATCCTTGCTTTATATGTTCCCGCTTTCTTTCGTTGCAGTCGTTTGCAAGTATCGGTTTTGAATTGTCTCTAAACATGCTGCCTAATAATTATAATGTTTTGGACGAATTAGTTCTCGTGTTATTATTGTTCAATCCTAGTGAAAAAAAAAAAGCTTGATTATGTGATGTGCATCCTCTATAAGTTCTTGAGAATTGTATATGCCACTTCCCAAGCTAATATTGTGCAAAAACACATGATCATGCGTTGTTGCCAATCGACCTCTGTTTTTAATTAGTTGTTGCATGAGAATCTACTCCTTCAGAGGATTTTTACTGATGCATTTGATTACCTCTTATTCTGAAAGCTCAACCTTGCTTTTGTTTGCTCCTTTCAAGAGATGAAATGGTAATGTTCAAAACATTACCCTATTAGATATTGGACATAAATATATACATGATTCAGAAATTGTATCTTATGCTATTATATAAGGATCTACTAAAGTTAAGGGTTATGAGCTATAAATTAAAGTGTGGAATTCAATACCTTTTCGTAATTTCTCTTTTGTGATAGGTGGAATTGAAATTATGGAAATACAGCTATAAATAAGGAGGTTATGGTCCCTGAACCAATAATTAATTTTCGTTCTGGTATCCCATTGTCCAGACTTCAGGTTCTAGAAAACACTTCTTGAATTCAGAATACCATAACCTGAAGAGATTAAATTTCCGGTTCTTTTATGGCTTGAGGTACGCTTTTGTCATCTAATTTGATTACTTACTTGATGATTTGATATAAGGTTAATAAATTTCTGACAATATTGAATTAAAGTTCTAACATACCCTCCTCTAAAAAGGAGGAAGATCAGAGGTTTGTTGTTACCTTGAGCACATTGCTTTTCAATAGACGGTTAGTTTTACCAAAAGGCAACATAGCGAAGATCTATGGACTCAAAATAATATGTTCAAAAAAATTTCTTCATTTTTTGTTCCTCAATATTTACATACAATTTTTATTATTATTGCATTAGGTTATTGTGTGAGAAGTTGAGAACTTAAGACAGAATATAAAACTAGTATGCATTACAATTGGCAGGGTTAGTTACTTTAATATATTTTCTGTTTTTTTTATAAAATAACTTTTGAATATTACACCCCCACCTCGCTAATTGAGTTTGTTTTTCCTCCACAATTTATTTGAATTAATATATTATCAAGCCAAGCCCATGCCTAATAGAACATTGCTTTATTCATATTACATGTACGTTTGTTGAAACTATTTTTTTTATGAACATTTTCGAGGTTAGATATTTTGAGCTGAGCGTAAGTTGAGCACTCACTCTCCCACTTAAGTTTGATTTATATTTAATTAATTTAGTTTCAAGCCGAATTAAATCGAGCCTCTGGCTATTTGACGGTTCCACTAAATTTCAAAGTAATTTTTATGATAAGATATTTCAATACACTGGTTTTTGATGGTATATGTTATTAATATTCAAAATAAAAATGGGTTTTCTTAATTACATTGCGTTTGAGTTTCAAGCTATATTGAATTAAGTACTTGCTCTTTTCATTGTTCATCAAGTTATTATTATCGATATTATTTATTCGAGTTTTAATATATTGAGCACGGGTAGGGGTAAGCATAGTTTGATTAACCGACTAAATTAATCAAATCAAACTAATTTCAATAGTTTGGTTCGGTTGAAAATGAAAATTAACCAAATTTAGTTCGGTTAGTTTAGTCAGCTTTTGGTTGAAACCAATCAACCCAAATAAACTAATAAATTAAAAAAAAGTCCATTTGAAGTAGTTCATTTACTCTCTTTTTTATTGTATTTGTGCCTTTATATATTCATGTTCATTATGATATATTACAAAGATTTATAAAATTATTATCTTAGTTCAATTTATTAAAAACAATTTATTTACATATGTGAGAAAGACAAAAACAATATATTTTATATATTGTGTACATATTATGCAATGTCCCCAATTAAAACATTATTTATGTAAATTTTTGTCATAAGTTTACCATTAGCCTCTAAATATGCACAGATAATTTTTTAGTTCTAAAATATAATAGTAGATGCTTAAGAACAAATACTTAATGACATAAAATACTATTTATCATTTTTGTTAGTTTGGTTTGAGTTCGGTTAAAACTAAACTAAATCAAATTAGTTCGATTTAATTAAAAATTATAATTTAATTTTCATTTAGTTAACTAAACTACTTCAATTCAATTAATTATATAAATAATTTAATTTAGTTTTAACCAAATCAACAAAATGATTAGCCTTTAAGCATGGGTTCAAACCGAATCACAAGTTGCTTTACAGTGGAGCCTAGCCCCTAATTCAAACTGCTGCGACCCAAATTACAGAATGCCAATAATACCCATCTTCATCGTGCTCACAGTCCCACGATTTTCAACCAATCAAAACCACCCTCGAGTGCCCTAATTGCATCCTTAACTTCTAACTATATTTAGTGAAAACGATGTATTGTCTTCATAAAATAAAATTATATACGTTATCGCTCGCTTAATTCCATTAATCTAGAGCACTACAAATTATCTTAAACACAAAGCGATCCAAAATAAATCAAATAAATTATTTTTCCATTCTATTCTTTTAGCTAATAATGCACATTGGCACCTCCATACGTACATAATACTATGTCTGTGGGAATATGTCAGATTGAGAATTAACCATAAATTGGTTTATAATCGAGTCTAATTGAGTTTAGTCGTGCTAATTACAGTTTTAACAACATTTCCAATTCCATGCCCCCGGGGAAGTGCAAGAGAAAGCACAAGAGGAAGCACAAGCACGATCGAGAAGCACAAGGCCGGAGACGGACCAATAGCAGGCAATCCCGCGGATCGATGACGTGGATTCCGCGCCGCGGATCGATGACGTGGACGACTTTTCAAATCCCGCCCAAACACATTCGGCGATCACCTCCCCCGGCCCAAAACTATTTGCGGGGAGCCCCTCGGATTTCCCCTCTTTTTCTACAACGAAGAAGACGACGGGAGTCACCCTATCCTCGCCGGAGCTCCACCCACTCTCCGCCGGAACGCTCAGTTCGGTGAGCTTTGTTGGTTGCTTTCATGGGAAATTTGATTTTGGTGTGTTGTTTTGGGTTTTTGATGGAGTTTTGGGTATTGTAGGGGAAGAGATGAAGGGAGGGAAGGCGAAGGAGAAGAAGGTCGATAACAAGTGAGTTTGTGCGGGTTTTTTTTGGTTCGATTTGCGTTTTGTGTTTTTGGTTGGTGCGATTGATTTGGGGTGGTGGTGGTGTTGTTGGTGCAAGGTTGTCGGTGAAGAAGGCTTCGAAGAAGGCCGCAAAGAAGGCGGCTAAGGACCCCAACAAGCCCAAGAGGCCGCCGAGCGCGTTCTTCGTCTTCATGTATGTGATGATTGTCCGATCCGTTATTTTTTTTGTTCAAATCATTGTATTTTGATTTTGTTTTGTTGTTTGTTTGTGAAAAAAAAAATTGTTTAGGGAGGAGTTTCGGAAGCAGTTCAAAGAGAAAAATCCGCACAACAAATCGGTCGCCGTTGTAAGTTCTGATTTCTAGATCAGATCTGGTTATTCCTATTTTTTTTCGATTTAGCTGCGTTGTTATTGATTTGAATTGATGTTGTTCCAGGTCGGTAAAGCTGGTGGTGATAAGTGGAAATCGATGAGCGAATCTGTAAGATTTGTCTGAGTATTTTTTGGATGATCAGTGTATGATTTTTGCATGTTTTTCTCAATATTGGGTTGAGATGTTAGATGAGTAGTTTATGATCTGTGCATACTTTTAGAAATTTTGATTAGAGATGTTATAAGATTTGTGCATACTTTTTTGTAATTTCGAGTAGAGGTGTTGAGCAAGATCAAATTGCAGGAGAAGGCGCCCTACATTTCCAAGGCCGAGAAGAGGAAGGCGGACTACAACAAGAGCATGGCCGCTTACAACAAGAGAGAGGTTGACATTTGGGTTTCGGATTTATGATCTTTTCTTTAGTGGTGATATGTTGTTGGGAAGACTGCAGAAAGGCTAATGCTTCGATGGTGCAGACCGGGCGATCGCACGATGCTGAAGAGGAGGATGAATCCGATAAGTCGAAGTCGGAGGTGCATGATGATGATGATGATGAGGAAAGTGGGGAGGTGAGCAGTTTTAGTCCTACAAATTTGTTTGGCTGTTTAGAATATGGCGTGTATGTATGCTTTTTGCAAATCTGTGTACTAAATTGTTGACTACATGGTTGCAGGAAGGAGATGATGAATAGGGCTTGGTAGCAAAGTGGTGGAAACAAAGAAAAAATGTCTAGGATTTTAATTACATCTTGTGGTAGAATGTTTGCTCAATCAGCTGATCATGGAGTGGGCAATGGAATGAGTTTACACTTTGAAAGTAGTTCTTTTTCTTGTGTTGACCTCTCTTTTGTAGTTAGTTAAATAGCTGCCTGCTCTTATCAAGCATTTCCTATTCTTAGCTTTACTTTCCAGAGGGCTTGTTGGATGTAGTGCGCATGGTATATCAAACATGTCATTTTGGCGTTTTCCACTCTTAACCTTTCATGGTAGACAGGGTAGGCAACTACTTGGAGAAGATCAGATATCATCTTGAAAGAGAATCGGATTTGTGTCGTTTAAATATTGATATACTCCTCCTGATTAGCCAATTGGTGAATGCTGCATATTAAGTATGTATTATATGAAGTTTACTGAGCTTTAGTGTTACGGTGGGAATTGTAGCTTCGAGGCGTCATCCATGCGAATGTTTCAGGTATTTTTGGTGATCGCATCTGTCGGCGTATCGTTCATGGATAAATTTTTATTACGATGTTTTGCATCGTTGTGGGGCTGAAGATTATTACATGATAGTGGGCGGCGTAAAGTAGTTTCGATTGTTTATGGTTGGCCAGATTTGCGCATTTTTCATTCAAGGAACCCATTTGTGGTTTTTCCATCTCCTGGGAAAGGGCGGCGCTAAGCGCTATTGTTGGTGTTTTTATCAAATGTGAGAAACCTTGAAGGCTACTTCCTTTTCTGCTATTATAGACAGACGCATCACAGTTTTTTTCATTGACTTTGTTGGAAAACAACGAAAATGAATAAACGCGGGAACCAGGCTTCCGCCCCTCGGCATAGGCAAACCTCGTTGTTCCCATTGTTCAACCGTGTTCTCTAATAAAACCGGTCTGTGTCAGCATCGTGAACTAATTCATTCACTGAGCAAGCGTTGCACGGCCGCATCCGCCCATAGAGCATTGCGGGGTGCATGTCGCCATTGGATTTCACCAAGGTACGTGTAATAGGAAATACAATGACGCATATTTTAGGTAATGATGATTCATTAAAAACCATTTTTTCAAGCGAATAATTTGTGAATCTTATTAGTCGATAGGTGTAAAAAGCAGGAAACAGTTCATGCGAAGTAAAAGGAAGGTAATTTTCATCAGCAAATATATTACGGCAAATGCAGAGCATGCTCATTGTAGTATAATATTGGTTGCGAGTACAGTTAACAGCACATTGAGCTTATATACACATTTGAAAAGCGTCATAATCTCGAAGTATTAGGCTCATGACTGATTACGACGAATAAGATCTTTTATTTAGCAATAATTTAATGTTTCATTGACCAATCTCCCATCCACCGCCCACACCCGGTTACGACCCGTCTATGCCCTCCCAAGATGCCAGTTGAGGGAAACAACCTTCCTCCTCGTCCACCGCCACCGCCGTCGCCGCCGCCGCCGTAGAGCGGCGGTGCTTTGGGAAGCCATGGGCAGGCAAGTAAACACCTCAATCCTTTCTCTTTAACGTTGTTGTTGTTATTGGTGGTGATGGTCATGGAACATGTATTCTGATGGTTGCGATGTTTTGGGGATTCTTAATTGGTAACTGTTTCTTATAATGAGTTTGTTGTTGTTGTTGTTGGTGGTGGTGATCGTTTAGATCTATGTCTTCGTTGTTTTGGATGAGTATTTGGGGGTGTTTTCATGAATAAAAGTGGTAACTGTTTCTTCCAATTAGCATTTTTTTTTATGTTGTTGTTGGTGATGGTGATTTGATGAAGAAATATTGGCTCTTGTTTCTTCCGATGAGTTTGATGGTGGTGGTGATATTCGTTTAGAACAGTGTATGTATTGTTTGTGAGTTTTTTGGATTAATTCTTTGCTGGTAGTTTGATAAGTTAAAATTGAAACTTGTTTCTTTGCTGGTAGGTTGATTAGCTAAAATTGAAACTTGTTCATAAATATTAATTTCCGTCAGAAAAAATGAAACCATTCAAATCTCGAATTGTGAAAGTTTCTATCCTTATCAGATAGATTTTGTCCATGTTCTTTCAGGTGTCAGCCCCTCATTTGAATGTTGTAAACTTTGAAAACATATCTCTTCACAGCCCACTTTTAGGTGTCTACATTCACATGCTACTCGTTATTTAATTATCTAGGAAAGAGATATTTAAAAAGATTTTGTTCATTCCGTGGACTATGAAGAGCTCTTTTTCTGTAGGTATTGGGATGGTTTAGTTGAAACTATCTAAAACTGGATTCTGGAATTCATACCAATCTTAATGTTTATCAATTAGAGCGTAAAACTCCATTCTTTGTCTCTTTACAAGTGAATGTTCCAGTTCATTAACATTTATATCCTCAAATAGAGGATTGTTGATTGTAATTTTTTTTTGTCTTTCCTTAAAATTTTTTTACCTAGGTTTTTGTCTGTCTTTCTTCTCTTGTATACTCTGTTTGATATAACTGATTCACCTTTCCCAGGGCCCGCTGCGTGAATTTGAGGAGTCAAGTGGCTCAATTTTGTTCTCATTCTCTATTGTTCTGCACCAGCTGATGATCTAAGAGCATTTGTCTTGGCTTCTTAAGATGGGGCACTCAAAATTTCCGTACGGCATTAAGGGAGAAGAGCCATCTGCCTGTGCATCCATTCCAAGCGTTGGTGCCCTGGCGTGCATGATCAACTCTGAAGTTTGTGCTGTTTTGGCTGTGATGAGGAGGAATGTCCATTGGGCTGGGCGCCATCTGGCCGGTGATGACCAGTTGGAACACTTACTAATCCAAAATCTTAAGAGTATGCGGAAGCAAATTTTTGCATGGAAGCCTCAGTGTAACATGATTAACCCTGTTGTTTATCTTCAACCATTCTTGGACGTGATTCAGTCTGATGAAACTGGTGCACCAATCACTGGGGTAGCGCTGTCCTCTGTTTACAAAATATTGGCACATGGTATTCTTGATTTGAGCACTGTGAATGTAGTTGGTGCAATGCATTCAATAGTTCATGCAGTGACAAGCTGCCGCTTTGAGGTGACTGACACTACCTCAGAAGAGGTGGTTCTGATGAAGATATTGCAGGTTCTTTTGGCTTGCATGAAGAGTAAGACATCTGTTTTGTTGTATAATCAGCAGGTGTGTTCTATAGTAAATACGTGCTTCCAAATTGTTCATCAAGCAGGAACTAAGAGCGAGTTGTTGCAGCGGATAGCCCGCCATACTATGCATGAACTCATACGTTGTATTTTCTCACACTTGTCTCTCATTGACCCTTCAGAAGATTCAGTGAGAAGTGGAAAGGTGGCTTCTTTTGAAACTGTGTTACAAGATTTCTTAAGAAAAATTTAAGAGTTTACTATGTCTTTGAATCTAGCTATTACTGATTCTCTTTACAATAACTTCCATATGCAGGCAGTTGTCCAGGAAAATAGTGCTCCACTAGAAAGGTCTTTGGAGAGCAGTGACGTGAGTACTGACTGTATTGCTCCACCTACCACTACTGATTCTTCCTCGAATTCATGGATTTCAAATTTTGGAGAGGAAATGGCTTTAAACAATGGGGATTTCTCAAGTGATGTTCTTGCTTCTGATCCATATGGTATACCTTGCATGGTGGAGATACTTCATTATCTATGCTCACTTCTGAATTATATGGACCTTAAAGAGATGGGCTCCAGACCAAATCTCATTGTATATGATGAAGATGTTCCTCTTTTTGCCTTGGGCTTAATCAATTCAGCAATTGAATTAGGAGGTTACTCCATACAACAGCACCCAAAGCTGTTATCTCTGATACAAGATGAATTATTCTGGAATCTCATGCACATGGGTCTGTCGACAAGCTCTCTTATTTTGTCCATCGTCTGCAGCATAGTTCTCAATTTGTACCATTATTTACGCTCAGAAATAAAGTTGCAGATTGAAGCTTTCTTTTCTTGTGTGGTCTTGAGGCTCTCTGAAAGCAGATATGGTTCTTCTTACCAGCAACAGGAGGTTTTAATGGAGGCTCTTGTGGATTTCTGCCGGCAGAAACATTTTATGGTAGAAATGTATGCTAACTTAGACTGTGAGATAACAAGTGCTAATATATTTGAAGATCTTGTAAACCTGTTATCTAAGAGTGCTTTTCCAGTGAATAGACCCCTTTCCGCCTTTCATGTTCTTGCATTGGATGGATTGATTGCAGTCATTCAGAGTATGGCTGAAAGGTTAAGAAATAGATCCCCGGTTCAGGAAAGAACTCCAATATCTCTTGAGGAATATTCTCCTTTCTGGACTGAGAAATGTGGCAACTACGATGACCCCAGTCACTGGGTGAGCTTTGTTCGTCAAAGGAAGTATATCAAAACCAGATTGGCCATTGGTGCTGATAAGTTTAATCGAAATCCAAAAAAAGGCCTAGAGTTTTTACAAGGGTCTCATCTTTTTCCAGATAAGCTTGACCCTCAGAGTGTGGCCTGTTTCTTGAAATATACAAGTGGCTTGGACAAGAATCGTGTGGGAGATTTTTTGGGAGATCATGATGAGTTTTCTGTGCAGGTACTCCATGAATTTGCTAACACATTTGATTTCCAGGGCATGAGCCTTGATGCTGCTCTGAGATTATTTTTAGAAACTTTTCGACTGCCTGGAGAGTCTCAAAAGATCCAAAGGGTTCTTGAAGCTTTTTCTGAGAGATATTATGAGCAATCTCCTCATATTTTTGCTAATAAAGATGTGGCATTTATCTTATCTTATTCTCTTATATTGCTCAACACTGACCAACACAACATTCAAGTAAAGAAGAAAATGACAGAAGAAGATTTTATCCGCAATAATAGGCAGATCAATTGTGGGAACAATTTGCCTCGAGAGTTCCTTTCTGAGCTGTACCACTCAATTTGTGAGAATGAGATCAGGACAACACCTGAGAAGGGGAATGGATTTTCTGAAATTACCCCCAGCCGTTGGACTGATCTAATGCTAAAATCCAAGAGATCAGCACCATTCATTCTATGCGATGATGGGACTCATCTTGATCGCGATATGTTTGTCATAATGTCTGGCCCTACAATTGCTGCTATTTCTGTGGTGTTTAATCATACAGAGCAGGAAGATGTCATTAACACGTGTCTAGAGGGCTTTTTAGCAATTGCTGAAATCTCTGCTTGTTTCCATCTTGAAGATGTTTTGGATGATTTAGTTGTATCTCTATGTACGTTCACTACTTTTGTTGATGAACCTGTACCTGCCTTTGGAGATGATGTAAAAGCAAGAATGTCCACTGAGGCTGTCTTTACCATAGCTAACTTGTATGGTGACTATATTCGAACTGGGTGGAGAAACATTCTGTATTGCATTCTTCAGCTTCACAAGCTTGAACTCCTTCCTGCTATGGCTGCAGCAGATGACTTGGATTTATCACCAGAGTCGGCCCATGCAAAACCTCTAAAAGGTTGTTCCTTGTCTGCTCATTTCTCATCTGTTACTCCCAGACGGCCATCAGGATTGATGGGAAGATTTAGTCAGCTGTTGTCTCTTGACACTGAAGAGGCGAGGTCAGAACCAACTGAAAAGCAATTGGCCGCTCACCATAAAACTCTTCAAACAATTCAAAGATGCCACATAGAAAGTATTTTTACAGAAAGCAAGTTCTTTCAGGCAGATTCATTATTGCATCTTGCCAAGGCACTTATTTGGATTGCAGGCAGGCCCCAAAAGGGTAATAGTTCTTCCAAGGATAATGATACTGGGATCTTTTGTCTGGAGCTGCTCATTGCAATTGCATTGAATAATCGGGACCGAATTGTTCTTCTCTGGCAAGTTGTTTATGAGCACATAGCCAGCATAGTTCAGTCTACAATGATGCCCTGTGCTCTGGTAGAGAAAGCTGTTTTTGGACTCCTGCACATATGCCAAAGGCTTCTTCCCTATAAAGAACACCTGGCAGATGAACTCTTAAAATCACTTCAACTTATTCTGAAGCTTGATGCAAGGGTGGCTGATGCCTATTGTGAGAATATCACACAAGAGGTCATGAGATTAGTGAAGGCAAATGCTACTCATATACGTTCCCAGGTGGGATGGCAGTACATAATCTCCTTGCTCTCCATAACTGCATGGCATCCGGAGGCTTCAGAAGCTGGCTTTGAATCTCTTCTATTTATAATGTCAGATGGAGCACACCTTACTCCTGGGAATTTTGTCCTCTGTGTGGATGCTTGCAGGCAATTTGCTGAATCAGGATTAGGACATCCACGTAGGTCTATGCATGCCCTGGACCTTATGACGAAGTCTGCTGCTAGTCTTGTGCGATGGAGTCGTGAAATTATGGATTCAGGGGAGGAAAATTTATTATTGTGCCATGAAATCAGGGAGATGTGGTTTAGATTGGTTCAAGGATTGAAGAAGGTGTGCTTAGACCAGAGAGAAGAGATCAGGAACCATGCTGTTTCTTGTTTGCAGAGATGCCTAGTTACAGAAGGTATTTTTGTTACTCAAGCTGCGTGGTTGCAGTGTTTTGATCAAGTTATATTTACCATGCATGATGACTTGCTTAAAATTGCACAATCCCGGAAGGACTACAAGAATATAGAGGAAACACTTGTGCTTGCGTTGACATTGTTGTCCAAGGTGTTCTTACATTTGCTTGTTGATCTTTCTCAAACAACTAGTTTCTGTAAATTATGGCTTGATGTACTAAGCCGAATGGAGGGATTTTTGAAGGTCAAAATGAAAAGTAAAAAGAATGATAAGCTTACGGAACTAGTGCCTGAACTTTTGAAGAACACTCTTCTTTTGATGAAAACAAAGGGTGTTCTTACATACAGGACTGCCCTTGGGGGTGATGGCTTATGGGAAGTAACATGGTACCGCGTCAAGAATATCTCTCCGTCTCTGCAGTTGGAAGTATTTCCAGAACTTGAACATAGTGAACCAAGGAGTGCAAGCTCTGTCTTAGTGAGCGACATTGGGCACGGTCATGATGGAGTTCAAGTGGGCATTTCAGTATAGTCAATTTCTAGCATGTCTTATAAGAATTGTGATCCTATCAAGTTCAAAATGATCATTGATTTTTTTTTTCCTTTTTATTTTTACGGTTTCATGTGTTGGTATAAATTGTACATTTAATTGAGTAAATTGTATAGAGAAATATAGCCATAGGATGAGCTATAAACGTCTGGTCCGAGAAAAGGTGATCTAGAAGGAGCAAGAGTATTGTTTTGGAAAATCAGATTTGAAACTTGTGATGTGTTGTCATTTTTTTCGAAGTATATCTTCCTAAATTTGTGATGATGGCTTCTGACAGAGTTCTATGCATTTCCGATAATGCTATCGTGCATTTGAACTTAATGCTAGTATTATGTTGTGTAGTACACCCTAACCTAAAGCTTTCTTGGGTTCTACATGCTTGTCCACACAAGTAAACTACCACCTTGATTTTGTTATTTGAAAGATTTAAGAGCTTAGTATGCAATCGCAATTTTGTGTTAATACTTGTTTTGGGGTGGACTTTTGATAATATACCTTCCCAAAGGCCAGAAGTTAATCCACGATTTCCTAATTATCAATTTCCAAGTTGGGGAATATAAGAAAAAAGTGAAGATACTAAAAGTATATCATGCTTTTTTCTCCATAATAAAAAATTAATTTGCTCATACCATGTCGAGGGTAATTTCAACCTTGAATTGGCCGAGTTAAGAAATACAGTGACTATGCTATCTGGGAATGAATAGAGTTTATATTTCATAAAATTTTCGATTGACGAAATCTCTCATTTGAGATAAGGTGGTGACATGTTGGAGGTGTTTTGTTTTACCTATATATTTTTTATTATAGGTACAGATAAGCATCCCCTTTGATATCCATGTCTAAAGATTTGATAAATGAAAATACTGAATTTTGTGATAAAGATTTGGCTCTCAGTCTAATATTACACTAGAATTTACAAACATATTTCTCATATGTAATACAAGAAGGCAATTTGCTTCGGGGGAAAAAAAGATAGAAGGCAAGTCTGTTCCCATTCAAGCCAACAGCAGATGCTGGAAATTTCAACATGTAGGCACAGCTGAGTGAACAAACTAAATGGGTACAGTAGGCAAGTTTGGAGTTTAAACATGCACAAAAAATTACACCATTCTAAAATAAAGAAAGAGAAAAAATAAAGATTGAAAATTGGAGCCAGAAAAAATTGTTTGGCTGCAGCAATGCTTGAAGCGGAAACCAGAAACTGCAGGTAAATGCATCTAATCTACACTGGATCCGATCAAACACTTTCCGTTGAACTAAAATTTCAAAAGCTGCACGTCCGATATTTTTAAGTTAAGCATGTAGCACAAAGCATCAAGCTGTCCATATTTGATCCTCCTAGTACTCATTGCAGAAGAATTCACCGAAGAGCTTTTAAAACATCTCCCGTTAAACTGATTCAATGAAGTATCCAGTGATCCTACGGTCTGCAAGAAAGAGAATGCAGAATGAAAATATGGCCCCAAAAAACATGCTCATGTTAACTATTCATGCAAAATTAAGGTACCTGATAGTGAGTAATGACAGATGAACAGTATTGCCACCTTCTTAAGTAATTACAAAGAAATCATGCATCTTAAGCCAAGAATGAAGGCAGGAAAACCATCATTTGCATAAGTTGCATAGAACAGAGAAAACACAACAAATTTTTACCTCACTGATCAACTTTTATCATAGCAGATGCAGTAGTAACTGCAGGATTAGGTCCACGAGGCTCCAACATTTTACTCTCAACAAAAAAATTAGGTGCTACAAATTCCCCGCCAGTTCTCATTTGTATATTCTCAACCGGCTGACAACATTCTTTAGGAAGTTTGGCATCCAACGGAGAGCTATCCTTCTCCTTCAGTTTTATTTCTGGATCATGAGTTCCTAAAGAATTTAGTTGGGTCCTCACCTTCTCCGAGTCTCTACTATTGCAGACGCTTAATAGCAGCTTTTTTTGCTTAAATTTAATTTTCTTTCCGTTAGAGACCTTTCCCACGTCATACTTTAAATGCTGTTTCTCCAAAGAATGCTTTCTTCCATTTTTTATTTCAAGAACTCTAGATATAGTTGGAGCTTTGTAATCCAATTTCCCAATTTCAAACACTGCAGTTGATGGGAGACATTCCCCTTCTACGTTATTTACACAGGATGAAGATACATCCCTTTCACAAACCAAACCTTTATTTGGCACAGGGGTTGCCTTTAGTTTTCTTGAACGGCCAGGATTCTGGTTGAACTTGACTGAATTCTTTGAAATCCTAGGGGAGCTGTTCATCGTGTGATGCAGTTTTCGAGCAAGTTCTTCATCATTTACATGAAACAGCTTTTGACGCTTGTACAACAGTTTCACAGGAACCTGCTTTTCCATCTTATTGTTTACCAACAAATCTTCTGTTTGGCCATATTCTTCCTCAAACGAAGCTACTAGCTCCAGAGCCTTCTTAGCAGCGGCCACAGCCTTTGCTGCAACTGCTGCCTTGTCCATCGCCAAGGCCTTCGCAGCCGCCGCAACCTGGGCAGCAGCCTTTACTGCAGATTTTGAAGCTTCAAGGATCTCATCAAGCGTAATATTAGAGTCATTAATGTCAATACCCAATTTATCAAAAACGTAACTGTCAATAAATCTACTAGAGCACATCAAATCCACTGCAGACGAAGATTGTCCGCTCTCGCCACCTCGCCTCTTCAATTCCGCGAGAAGCCTCTTTCTAGGAGGCAAAATACCAACATCCATTGTCTCCTCGCCCGGACGACATCCACTAGCTTCCATATGTTCAAACCCAATCACGCAACTATAACACACGCCTTACACCATAATCACAACACCACTACACATAAAACCTCTGCAATTCAACATCCACAGCTCCAATTACTTAAATCCCAAATTGCCACACAGCACCACTCAATTCCACAACCATTCATTCCTCAAACCTGTCAAACCCGTCAAACACACAACCATTCATTCCTCAAATCCTAATTCCACATCGGAGTCCAAAAAAAACCCTAACTCAGTCACACACAAGATCAAAGTTCAAGCAGCCTCCCGTCCACCAACAATACAATTAATCAGCACCTCCTCTATAACTCGATCAGACAGCCCCAACCAACAACATCTGCGCTCAAACAATTTCCATGGAATTAACCCAAAACAACAACCTAATTCACCCTAATTATGACAAAAAAAAAGACGGATAATTTATAAAAAGAAACACCAATTGGCACGCCATAACCGCATCAAGAATTGATTTTTGACACAGAT
This sequence comes from Piper longum, assembly GCA_032619315.1. NCBI lineage: Eukaryota > Viridiplantae > Streptophyta > Magnoliopsida > Piperales > Piperaceae > Piper > Piper longum. The sequence goes on from JAVDBV010051115.1 coordinate 20,872, forward strand.
CAGATTGAATTAGACAGAGAATTGGGTGGCAAGACGATGATATTACCCGATTGTTGACGGGTTGGAGAGGATGGAGCGTTGGTGATGGTTAGGGTTTCGGATGATTTTTGGAATTCACAGCGACACAAATGGAGAGAGAAAAGGAGACATTTTTATTTTAAAAAAATCTAATTTGTTTGTTTATAATCACCCACGAAAGTCGATGTAATTACGGGTTTGCCATTTTTCATTTTGTGTGGGCCACGGCCCACTTTTTTTTAACCCTAATTTTCTCACCGGATTAGGGAAGGGCTTTGGATCGAATAAGGTCATATTCGTATTCAAGGTGAACCCTAATAGTCAAACACCCATTTTATCCGAATTATCTATTATATATTTGATCTGAATTTGCCAAACCTATATTCGATTCGTATCTAATATGCTCAGATAAAAAATATAAATAACATAAAATTATAAATATAAAAAAATTGATAAAAATATATATAAAATATTATATGTACATATTAGAGATATATATATATATATATATATAATATATCCGATTTGAATTAATTCAAATTGGATATAAACGTGTACGATGTAGATTAGATTAAATTCTTTTCTAAGATTTTCAATGAAACTTAGTGCATGGATGAATAAAAGTTATTAATTTTTATTTATGTGGTTGTGTTTTTGGATCATCTATTCTATTCTATTCGTTAATGTTATCATTAGACTGACCACCTATTGATTGATTGAGAGATTTAATCTTGTCTACAGATAGAAAGATTAGATTTGTCATTAAATAAAATAGTTTTTGTTCATCTATTTTGGGTAATTTACATATGAGATAGAGATATACTCATATGTATTAGGTAACTGTTAAGGATAAAACTTAAAGTATTATTTACATATGCAATTTTATAGAGATATAGAAGTTGAGTGCGATTGATAAGTTTATGGTGAATCTAAGAGATATCATAAATAATTAATTTTCGTGGTTAATGGTTCAAATATGTAATTCATAGGTAAAAATTATAACTTTAATCATATAGAGCACTAAGTAAAATTGAAAATCCTAGGTTTGTAGTTTTGAAGTCAAATTTATCATTTAAATATTGCATGTTACATTAATTTAGTTGTAATTCATAATTAAATCATTATTAAAACTTGTTTTCATTTAAGTATAATTAATTAAATTAGTTTTGGTAATTAAAAATTTCTACTACTAATTCCTCGTGAGACGATATTTTCTTATCACTTTTATTACTCGATTCGATATGTGCACTTGTTTTATAATTTTCACATCAATAGTTTAAAATTCAAAGCTATGATCCAACTTAGCATATAGTCATAAAGTGAAATTGACTCTAAGTCGACTCAGAGTCATTTATATTAAATTTTTAATTATATAAATAAAAATTTTATGAAATTAATATATATTATACTTTTTTAAAATTAATAAATACATGATTTACTTAATAAAATTAATTTAGTCAGTTTTAAAAATAATAATATATTTTAATAAATTGTAACTTGAGTTGACTTGAAGAAATTTTAAAATAAATAAAAAAGGAGTCCATGGGTTGCGATAATAGAGTGCAATGTTTGTTATTAGTTGAAAAATACTATATTTATGCTCCCCATGGACGTGTTTTAGTTTTCGTTATCGTATTACAATCTATTTTAGTTTTTTGAAATCATAACTAAAAATGTAGGTATATAGTGATTCTTATTGTTTTCCAAGTCGAGGGGAATCTGCTAACCCCCATAAACTAGTGGTCGACCCATTTATATTTGTGACACCCCAAATCTAGCTGGCTCGCGAACCAAATCAGAATGTCATAGGTCCTAATTAAGTCGGCTAACCCAAATTTAATCTGAGTGGATTTACTTTGGGTGTCTTAAGATAAAAAATACTAATAGCTATGCATAGATGAATACACGGAACCTTAACATGTTATTACGTGAATGATATGTAATCAATTTACACACCTAAATAATTACGATAAAATCAATGACAATTATTGAAATAAAATGAATAGACTCTTCCCTAAAAGTGTAATTAGGGGACACCTGTCAAATCAACATGTATAAGCATATAAATCCATATACAACCATTACACAATATTTTTCACATAAACATTTAATTTGACCACATTAAAATATTCTGGGTCTCGACCCACTATTCATTCTATTCACATTTCCACCTTTATCATTCGACCTGCACACTAATATATACTTTGGATCATATTATCACTACCATTTCTATTTATCAAGATCTTCATCATAACAATTTTTATATTATGTAATTTCACCACAAGTATTTCATTTTCATAATAACAAAACAAATAGCCAAACAGTCAAAACAAACATTTAGTCGATGAACATGTTTATGTGTGTGCAAGGTAGGTCACTACTACTCCATCTAAGCCGGCATATTCAGGATTCTATATATATATATATATATATATATATATATATAGAATC
>JAVDBV010051116.1:0-11649 GCA_032619315.1 Piper longum
ATTGTGACAAAAAAGAACCCAGTAGAACAAATAACAATCGGATGAGACTATCATTTTGCCCTCACTATATATTCAGCCCCCTTTATACATTAATAACTCCTCCATTCCTGTACATCTCATTCTATTCTATGGCGTAAACTGTAAATGCTAAGGTATGGCTTTTCAAATATCCCCTCCAATATCAGCTTCATAATGCTTGAATATGTCATACTCCAACTATTTCATAATTCTGAGCTCCACCTATTCACCTATCATTGCCTTTTAAGCAGTGAGACCAGAGTCTCGGATTCTAGAGAGAACTGGCGATAACAAGTCACGAATTCGGCCACCATTTCCCCAGAAGGATCCGAGATAGAGGCCCATGATTGCCATGGCAACGACAGAGCATGCTGGTGGGACTGCATGGCTGCTCCCAAGGAATTGTGTTGCAAGAAGCCCAGCTAGAGTAGAACTTTGCATCCCTGTGCACAGTGAAATCGTCCTGCAAGCTTCTTCCTCTTGCCTGGTCAGGTTGAGGTGTTGTTAGAAACATAATTGGATGATTAAGCAAGAACTGGAAATAAATCTTCCAGACAAACATGAAATATTTGTAAAACAAAAAAATTAAAGTAAAAGAAGCGTAATCAATAAAAAATAGTATGATATTCCATGTCCTTGTTCTTTATTTCAGAACTGTAAGACCAATTACTAGTTGTTACAAGGCGTGAGAATGTAGTTGATGACAAGAAATTAAAGTCGTTTGGATTAAATGGCCAAAAGGAATACACAACGTATCTGAGGAAGCCCTCGCTTAACTGATGAAAAATAAGTGATATACTTCAGAAAATGGGCAAGCCTCAACTACGTAGAAACTATTACAATCAGCTGTTAATAGGAATGGAACACATCAGAATATCTATCTTAGATATAGTTCTTACAGTTACTGATTTAATGAGACATCAGACTGTAAAATCAGAAGACATGATACTACATCAAAACGACAAAGAGTTTACCTCCACAATGGAATTTTAGAGAGCCAATAATCGAAGGTAAACGCTGCAGTATGAAATGCCAAAATGGGAAAAATCAACCGCATCCCTTCTGAAGACAAAATCCTGCTTTGATTTATTGCAAGAGGACTGCCAATACACAATGAAGTACAGAACATAGCAACAATGGGCATGATAGGCTGAATGACGTTCACTAACGGTTTTGCATATGTGTTGAGCAGTAGACCAGATGTAACTGGTACAAGGACGACCTGTTTGACAATAGCAACATCACTAATAGTAATATCACAACTATGTCCAGACTTGAATCGAAAGCAGTAGTATCCTTCTAACGCTGATATTCCGGCTCTATACCTTTTACCAAAAATGTAATTTTTTTAAAGTTACACTTATTTTTTATGTACTAAAACCAAACCGGAAGGTTGTGCTTCATCTATTTAGCTAAACTAAAAATATGAGGACAGAGAAAAAAACTTTTCAGGGCAAATAACAGTACCTGAAGTATTGATTTGGCCATGGCACTTGCATCAACAGGTACTACAGAGCCAATTAGGATTCGAGAAAGTAGAGGTGTGAACAAAACAGAAGATATTGTGGTTGAACTAGTGAGCAGAATGCTTAAAGCCACATCCCCTTTACTAAGATAACTAGCATAACTTGATAATTGGGCTCCAGCAACGCAAGACATGAGGATGAAGCCGGCATAGAACATAGGAGGTGCTCCGAAAGCTTTAGCAATCAGAAGACCCAAAATTGGTTTAAGCACATACTGCGCCATAAATCCAATAGAAAGTGGTAAAGGTCTGCAGCAGATAGAGGAAATTCACAGTACATACATATACATAGCATCCGCATGCTACTTCTTCTGAAATACCCACAGAAAACTAGAGGAAGCAAAAACCTTTGAAATGCAAGCGCAAAATCCTTGACAGAGAGACGAATGCCAATTGATAGCATTATCCCACCAAGAGCAGGCGCATAATAGTCCTTGGATACCCTAACAACAAGCACGGAAGTCATTTCAACCGCTCTCTACAATCTTTTCAAAGAGTAGTAAGTATTCATATGAAAGAAACTACCATGGTTAGCTATTACATCCAATCCCAAAACTATCACATAGTAACCAAGTAAATAGCTCCAAAACAAAGCAACGCTAACATTAACTAATAAAAAACACACACACACACACACACACACACACACGAACAAACTCTTTTACCCCCAATCAATATCATTGTATACACCTTACGCCAGCATCAAAAGTATCAATTTTGTGTCTTTGCGTTCTTTTACATTACAATGATGCCACAAAAGCATTGCAAAGTGGCATATTTCTCTTCAGATAAATATGCCCTAAAAGAACACAAGCACCAGATGATAATTCAACACAAACAGTTAGAAGGGCGGCGTCCATTAATCAAAGAAAAACAATACCAAGAAAAAGTAGCCGGATTGGCCAAAGCAGCAATCGCAGTAGCAGCGACTACAAACGGCAGCATAGCAGACAGAACCTGTGACGAGTCGGCCTTCTTGAACCCAAACGACAAGAACGAAGCGCTCCCTTCCCGCTTCTGCGCGCCAACTCTCCCAATCCCCGCGTCGCCCATATACCCATAAGACGCCGCAACCTCACAAGCCAGCACCACCTTCCCACTACTCCCCGCCCCAACCCTCAGAACCTTCCAACCAGGCCCTCCCCTCCCATTCCTCCAACGAACACCACAACAAGAAACCCCCGCTCCGACGCGCCTCCCATCTTTTGCAAGGACTGTAGAAGGAGCAACAAGGCCGCATGGTATGGCGGCCATGAAAGCAGAGAAACGAAGAAGAGCTGCAAGCTGCACGTGTTGAAAAGTCAATGGACAAAGCATATATGGGATGGAGTTGGGTGGAGAGGCGGGACGATGGGTAGGGGTGAGGGGAGCGTAAAAATGGTATCTTTGCATCTTTTTGTGAAGATTTTAATGGGGACATTGGAGGGAGAAGCCATGGCCGGTGGAAGTTGTTGCGCCAACGTGTGGATGTTCCTGCTCTTTGGGAAGTAGATAAGAAAGACCTTGGCTTACTGTTCTTAATTGGATTTTATTTTCTTTTTTCTTTTCCAATACTGTTAATATATTAGATTTGTAGCTGGCATGTAATATATATTTAGTTTAAATGGGTACAATCAACTTTAACTAGATTTTAAAATTACAATTAATATATTTTATAAATACTAAGAATGCATATATTTTGTTAAATGCCTGTTAAAATATCATTATTTTCAACAAAAAAGTGAAAATTTCATGTTAAAAAATCGGGTAAAGATTGAATTAAAATAGTACAAAGACTTAACCTTATGATCCATGATATTTATTATATTGGGTACAATCGGATAGTATTTTACGGTATTTAAAATTATAATTGGTTGGTATGAGATTGAGTGAAATGCTAATTAACTCATTAAAACATACGAGTAGAGTTTGAGATAAATAAATCGATAAATTATTTGGCGTCCTTTGAACACCTATATACACTTGTGGGAGTTGAGATTTAATTTTTTTAAAAATGAAAAGTTCTTTGCAAAGTGGCGATGCACCATAACCTATAATTAGCTAATATTGATATTTAGCAAGTTAATAAGTTAACTTGGTCATCAAACTTGATATTGCAAGTTACACGCGGTTTTTTTGCTGTTAATTGACGGTCTTGTTTGTTTTAGATGATCACAGGTATAATATGTTCATGCATTGATAAATGTCCTCATTAATATTTTTTATAAATTTTAAATCACCCGTGACTGGTTCTTGAAAAAAAAAATGTTGTAAGGCTTCACACACATAATTATTTCCCAGAAACCGATTAAGTCAATCCAATTTCTATAGTCAATAAACCCTAAATAATTCTTATATGTATACGAAAATAATAGAACATATACCGTTTCTAAATGTAAACTTTATGAACCTGACCATTAATTTTTAATTTAATGATTTAAATTGATAAGTTACGGATAAGTAAAACAAAAAATCATGTTCTTAATTTGGAGATTCATGTTTATTATTATTATAATTAATATTTTTTTAAATATATATATACATATAATTTTTGTACGATAATTAATAATTTTTCATTAAACATACCAAACTAGCTAGTATATTTTGCATGAGACGGTGCCACCACGTAGCCGAGTGTAAGAACTATGCGCAAGCTCCACCCGCCGCGTTGCTTCTTATCTCTCCAATCCAAACTTCACATGCAATGTAGAGAGCGGTGGCCATCATCGGAGCTCGTAGCTGTTCTACGTTTGCAACCAGGGAATATTTATGGTTTGGTCGGAGCTAGCCGTGGCTGGTTGGAAGCTGGCCAAGGTGACGGCTATCGCCGGCGCGACTCTCACCGCAGCTCCGGTGGTCCTTCCCCCACTTGTCATCGTCTCTGCTTTCGGCCTTGCTTTCTCCCTCCCATCCACCATTCTCGTCGCCGGGTATGTCTGCAACGAGAAGCTCATGACTAGCTTGCTGTCAACTCCGACTCTGACTGATCGGCTAGATGCCCAGCCGGAGTTATACTTGATGTATGAAGAGGAAGAAGCTAAAGGTAAAGTACTAGAAGAGAAAAAGAAGAATAATGAAGAGTATGAAAAGGTGGTACTACTTCCAACCAGTGGTCAAGATGGGAATGATGAGTTGATCAGAGTTTGTGGTTCAGTTGAGGGAAGTCCGATACATGTGGGAGAGAGTAGAAAGGAAGAGGAGTATGAGAGCTGGAGCGACAAAATTATGACCTTGGAGATGAAAAGTCTTGGTGATAGGATTGATGAAACAGATATGGGTGGAACTTTTGAAAAACATAAATATGGGAACGACCGAGACATTACGCCCTCCCCCAAGCTACAAGAGGTGGAGATGGTGGAGGAGCAGGCTAAGGTTGATAGGGAAGTTCTTGTGGACGAATACAGAGTCGATTTGTCTGCACACATATTTGGAAGTCAGTTACATGTAGATGGTGATGGAGAGGAGGGAGTAAAGATGCCCGTGGATCCTGTTGTTCCTTCGTCCATTACCACTGAGCACAGAACCAACATGGAAGTCCTGATTGAGCCTGCTGATAACTTAGCTGCTAAATCTATTGGCAACGAGGTACAAGCAACTCTTTTGGTTGAATTTATTTACCAAATTACAAGATTTCTACCATCTTAAGGTGTCATATAATATTCACCAGTCCTTTGGCCAGTGTACTCTAGAGTATACTCTTCACTCATCTGAATAGCAATACCTGAATTTTTGGGAGATGTAAATATATTTTGTATGCAGGGTCGATACGCTACTATGGAAATATGGGAGCAAATAAACGCAATTAGGTTGATCATAGGCTACGGCGAGGACCGGCAGAAATCCACTGTAGAGGAGCTCCAGGCACTCTACGGCTTCATGGGCATGGAACCACCAGCCACAATAAAGCCCCATGAACAGCTCGCAAATGCCAATAATATGGTAAGATTTCTGAAATCTGTAGTGGGTATCATTTAAATTATGTGTTGTAATAAACAGTTTTTTTTCCTACAATAAGGATTTGAAGAGGCTTAGAGCTAGTTTTGTAATTTTTCTCTTAATAGACTAGTTCTTTGCATGCCAGTGTTTCTTCCTTAAAGAGCTTGCTAGTTGTAACATAAAGCAAATTAACTGGTTACCTTGCCTAGCCGATGGTAGTCAATTATTCTGCTTCTTCGTCCCACCCGACTGCCCAAGGTGGTAAGAGACTATCATCATTCAAGTATTCCTGAGGCAAGGTAAACAGAGAAGACGAGAATATAAGATACAATGTCAGCGCATAGTTTTTCATGCCTCTGTCTGGTAGAGAGTTTGATATTTTTAACCAAAAAACTGTTTCACTTTGACTCATACAAACGATGACATTCACCCATGATTAGCAAAATACAACCAGAGAATGTACTCTATATGCTTGATTTTTCCGAGTTGTTTCGTCTCATTTTCCAGATCATGAAATCACTTTCCATTCACTATAGAATAGAATTGACAACAACATGCACGTAACAAATGATGAAATTGTACCAAACAGAAGGAAAGGAAATGAAAAATGCAGTCAGGTTTTTTAAACGGATTCAACCCCCGCAGTTTTCCAGAGTTTTAACCACTCCAGCATTGCGTCAGCCACTTTACCAAACAGAGGATCCAATGACCCGAGCCGATCCTTCACAAATCCAGCAATTTCCACCACACACTGATCAGCAGTGACTGCAGTTCTTGGCAGTCGAACTGAATGGAAAAAAGGGGCAACATCCTCCATCAGCTTTACACCTTCCCACTCCTGCTTCAAACTCTCCATTGCCTCACAATCTTCGTCCACCTTACCTCTCCACACATATGGCAGCCCACTCTTCACCCCATAACCCAGGTGATCACAAACAACTTTTGCACACATGCCACACCATATGTCCTCCATTGTTTCCCATCTTTTCTTCCCTTCACCTGACAACTGAAATCCAGGTACCATTACAGGGCCCAGCACCAATCTGTTAAACCCTAAATTTATTCCACTGACAGGCATCAATGCTCCTACGGGCACAGTTAAAACAGCATCGACATATCGATGGTTCCGTTCTTTGGGTTTCACAGCTTGGGTTGGGGCATCATAGTCTGCCATATTAAGCCAAAGTCCACACGATAATGCACATTCCACCCCATTACGAAGACTAAAGGGAAACCCTCGCACAAAATCAGCTCCTGCTCTAAATGGATCATACAGTGTGTTGAAAAAGAATGGCGTTGCAGGAGTGCAAAGATTGGTGATGTGTTGAGCAACAGGATCCACAAGATTTCCCTTATCGTCCTTAGCTGGAAGACAGTCATCATCAAATGCAACAACATACTTTTTCCGGGAAATGAGATAGCCAAAGTATCTGCATGAATAACCAGAGAAGCAGAGGGTAGAGGCTGCGGTGCCCACAATCTTGTCAATGTCAGACTTAGTGTAAACATCAAGGTCAAAGCCTGAGGGAATAACAAGTTCCTCTTTCAGATCAGGGTCTTTGATAATTATTAGGTGAAACCTAGACAGGAAAATGCGCCACTCTTCCATGAATGCAGAAATGTTAGGCTGGATAGCTGCAATCACAATATCAACCTCTTCATCCTTGATCACACCAGCCATTATTATCCTTTCAAATGCAAAGCAGAACACAGAAAGGAAAACGACACTCCCACAACCAAATGAGGAGATAAAGAAAAGATGTCAACAGTAATTTAGAACCTCTCAGAGCACCCTGTAAAAAAGACAAAAGTTTACAAAAGATGAAAAAAAAAACTGTGCTAAATCAACCAAAAAAGGTAAATTAAAATCAATATCTCACTTGTAGGAAGAACAGGAAGAATTATATGTTGGATCTTGAGGGCATGGATCCTTGAAATAACTTCTTCACTGCCAGTGTCCATAAACAACTTCAGAACTTTCTCATTAAGTTTTCCAGCACTTAAAGTTTTCTGATTGAAAAATTAGAAATAAATTAGAGCAACTGACTTCTGTAATTATCAGGACTGGCACTGATAGCTTGAAAAAGTTATAATCCGAAAATTCAAACATATATTTAGTATCATTTAAGGTTTCATGACAAGTCAAAGAGGTTGTCTTAGTCATTCTTTCCATCCAGGTCTATATTTTCAAAGCCTCTCTTTTAAAAGCAATTGTTTTCCAGATGGAATGCAAACCAACATAGCATACAACTTGTGTCGCTGAGCAATAAATATTTCAAGAAAAAAAAGCACAAATGAAACAGTACTCAAAGCCCAGTCAAAATTCTATTTTGAACACATGAAGATTTGACATATGCAAAATGATTGGTAATAGCATAATCTATAACAAAAAAATTTCATATAATCACAAAGATAATCATATACAATGATCATGCAAAAAACAGGCTAGAAATGTTTCAGCATAATCTTCAACATAATGTTCATATAAAATAAATAAATGTACAAAATTCGTCATATAATTTCGATTTATTTAAGAGAAAGAAAGAAATGCCATATTATGCGCATTTGTAAATAAAGTATAATTTTCAAGTCGATAATCTAAAACACCGAGTATTCACACTTGAGTACAAATGACTGATTGTGTAGGTTAAAGTATGATTTTTCTCCACCTCAGTATTTCTTGAGCCGACGATCACACCATCATGAAGACGAAACGCTTAACAACACCACATTAGCTTTGATCTATCAAACTAAACAACCTGATCCATCACGTAGGAATACTATCTAAACATTCAAGACAGCAAATTCTCCAAAACTCAATAAAAAAACTCAAAAAGATCGTCCCTGACTCTGTAAAACCATTTCAAAGGCACATTCTCCTTACAACCCAAACAACGATCCAACACACTCAAACGCCAGCGCCTAGCAAAGAAAGCAAAGCATTCCAAAAACAAAGCAAAGATCGTAAATAATAAAAGGATTTTGACCAGCATCAAAGATCGCGAACAATTCCTCACAACAAGCTCCATGCACATCCTGTTCAGATCCAACAACATCAAACTACTCCAATAATCACCTTCCAAGAACAAAAAAACAGCACATGCAATGGTCAAGAACTGTATCAAGATCGCTAATCACACAATCGGTCCCCCATCAACTCATACATCAGGAACCCAAACTACCGAGTAACGAACCAGTACAAACATATAACCCTAGCACAGGCCACAAGCGGTGAAAATTGAAGAAACCAATCAACCAATCATAACAAAGGAGAAGAAGAGAGGGATAGCGTACGAAGAAGAGGGGGAGGAGGAGGGGGTCGGGGATGGTGGAGAGGTCGGAGATGAAGGAGATGTTGGAGACGGCGGCGTCAATCGCCAGCGAGAGGAGCGATGGGGGTCTCATCCACCACCTCCGGTTTGTTCGCCCTCCCCTTCGTTGACGACTCCGCCACCCTCACGCCCGGGCCTCGTCCCATTGGTTGACTCCTTCCATCTCTCCCTCTCTCTCTCACTTTTTCTTTCTCATTCTTTTTTGTTCTTTCGTTAGTAAATATTTTAATTGATGAACGGTCAATAAAATGAATAAATTAAATACAATAATGACTTTTGAATTCAAAAATAAATCGAGTCGAGCTTCGGTCTAACTCAAACTCGACTTCAAGTTCAATGCAACCCCATGCTTCAAATCGAGTATCATACACGGCTTGTTTATCTTCGAGTTGGAGACAACCTCAATAGGTTTCGAACTGAATCAAGTTCGAGTTAAAAACCGTTAGAATTTTATTTACCTATATTTTTTCTTTTAATGATTTATAATAAAACAAATTATTAATGATTAAATAGTTCAACTTTGCAAGAATTATACACTAATAGTATGTTTGTGGGAAAAAATATTATTTTATTGTATAAAATCATCATTATGATATAATTTTAATCATGTTTTGGATTTAATATAAATAATATATTATTTAGTGTACCATATCAAGCCTTGCGCTGAACCCATCAGAACAGAATTGTACTGGAGCTGGCTTGATTTGGTTCGGGCCGATTCAAATCAAATTTCTATTTGAACCAAATCGAGTATGGAGTCGAACATTGAGCGAACTTGTATTTAATCGAGGTGTTAGCATCCCAACCTTTGATGATTATGTGTTGAATTGATTATGACATGTTTGGTTAAAAGGTTTGAACAAGTCAATGGGTTGGACACGAGGGGATTTCTATCATTTTGATGTGAGGCTGGTGGTTGTATATACACTGAAATTGAAAGCAACCCATACAAGCCATGAATCGGTTCACTTTAAGACATTGAGAACCATCTTAATTAATAAATCAATAGTATAGAATATCTTGTTTATCCATCAGTTTAATCTGTGATTAACATTATATAGTTAACACTCTTTTCTCAAAGCAACACTAATCTCTCTTTTTTTTTTTAATCATAAAAAGTCAGTAGCGAGAGCATGCCAGACGACGTTTGTAATAGAACTTGGCTAGGCATACTACCAACGCAACCCCTCAGAAGGCTTGAAGAAAAAGTAATCCCTCAAGACTGCAGCTCAATTTCACCAATGTCATTCACATAGGAAAGGATTTGGCATTCCGGTATAATGCAAAACGATTAACAAGCTCAAGCAGCGCACTGAATTGCTTGACAATAGTGCAACTCCCAACTACAACCAACCGGTGGTTGCCGGAGAATCTCTATGAGCATCGGATTTTGTTGTGTTCGCCTAACCATAGTTGCAAAATTTAGAATACGAATCAAAATCGGTTTTTGAGGGACTCAATGAATCAAATCGAATCGATCGAGAATCGGTTCAGTTGAATCGGTCTAACTCGATCATATACAATAATTTGACAACTCATAATATAAATATACAAAAATTAGATATTAATATTATTTTGATATTATTGTGCGTATTATATTTTATAATTTTTTTCATATTTTTTGGATTTTTTTTGAATTATTTAAAATTAATTATTATTTTTAAATTTAGTGAGGGTCATGCCAAACTTTTAATTACGAGAATGCCACCAACTATATTTCTTTCCCCGATTCACTCCCCAACGCACCTCGCTCCTTCACCCCCGCCACTGTCTGAAATTGGTTCAAATCGGCCGATTAAAGGACTCATTCTTATTAATGCCAATTTACCCACTTTTTGGATCAGAATCCTTCCGATCAGATGGCCTCCAAAAGTATTTAAGTATGTAGAAGAAAATTATCGAAGTATGTATTGATTAAAAGCATTGTAAGCTCATATTGAACTAGACCCGCGAATGATGTATTGATTAGAAGCAATTAAATTCGTGAAATTAAGAATTGATAAGAAGCACTGTAAGTTCAAAATGAAGCAAAATGTCTAAATATGCAATGAATAGAAGAATTGGAAGCTCACATTGAAGCAAATACCCAAAATATATATATACATTGACTAGAAAGCATTGTGAGTGCATATCAAAGCAGCATCTCTAAACATGTAATGATTAGAAGCACTGTACAGCTCTCATACAGCATTTTCTACTTTCCCTTGCCAGGCCTCCATAAGCAGGAGGTAAATATTTACAAGCAGGCAAGCAGACAACAAACACACAAAAAAAAAAGAGGGGAAAATCCCCTTATGGGCATCTAACCCCTCCCTACTTACAATATTGCATGAATCAACCACATTCCCAAGATTCAAGACAAGACACAGCACCATTACCACACACAAAGGGGGGAGCGGGGAAAGCAGTGATCTTTTAGTAAGCTATTTTTAACGATCCCAATCATGAAATAGAAGTAATAATCAAAAGGAAGAAGGTTAATGCACCGATTACAGCAAGCAGGTTAGCAAAAGCTCCTCCTAAGTTACTGTAACGACCCGCCCTAACCGAGCCCGGGTGTTACTGAGAAATGAATCATAACATGAAAATAAATCTAGAAATTTATTAATCATAAAAATAATAAATCATATTATGATAGCATGCATTAAAATAAAGAAATAAATTAACTACTTAAGCAAATATTCCACACTCTTGGACCGTTTCCCGTAGCCACACTTATAACTCAAAAGAGTAAAAAGGAAGTCTAATTTATTATCCATTCGCCAAACCTAAGTTGGTAAGAGAATCGTCCACCTCACTCTTAAGCATCAGTCCGCAACTGTTCACCTGCGGTCATAGAACCGCGTTAGTGATAAAACC
>JAVDBV010051119.1:0-16191 GCA_032619315.1 Piper longum
AAAGATTTCCCCTGCCTGCGGGATGTGGGCTGGTGGCTCCCCCCCAGCCTCTAAATCCTTGTTGTCCCTGCGGCTTTCTCCTACCTTTTTATGTACTTGCCCATCCTTTTCTTCTTCTCGTTCTGCGCTTGTGGTGGGTTCAGTCATGTCCACTATGAATCTTACCTGTACTGTCATGAGTGTTGACTTTTTCTTTTTGTTTTCTGTTTTTTCTAAATTTATGTACTATCGTCCGTTTTGCTTCTTCTTGGTTACGTGAATGTTATCTAGTATGTGCGTTCATCTGGGATTTTATTTTGGATTGTCTTTTGTTGAATTTGATTCATCCGGGTCTTATACAGTATATTGTGAGCGATGGGCACGGTAGATGTTCTTTTTTTTTTTAAGGATTCTGTTCTTGATTTTCAGATGACAAAATAAGTTGTTCTTTTTCAGAACAAAGAATTTAGTAAGAACAAGTCTAAATTTTTGTTTCTGCTTTCACTTTTCGTTTTTGGGCTCAAGATGGATGAAATTTTCCTAGCTTGCTTGTTGATTATAATAACGGCTGTTTAGCTTGCTTCATATTGTTCTTTCTGTACATATGGATTGACTTCGTCGTTCTCGAGCTTTTTTCAGAGATGATGATTCGAAGTGGAAGTGGACGAATTGCAGTGGATGGCTTAGACCGTCACCGGGTTGCAATGGATCTTCTGACTTGCAAGTGTCTCAGATTCCTCGGCAGTCACATGAAGACGTTCTTCTTCAAATGTGTCTCGCTGATGTGCATTGCTCTATTCTTCAGAGCTCTAGTGCTTTACTCCTTTCCCAGTGATGGTAGTCTGTTCATAAAACATCAGTTTTACTGGGTCTTTGGTTCTCCTACGCCAAGCTCACACGCAGCTGGGATTAGAGCAGTCTAGTTTCTTGAGGTTCCTCAGATAGGCTGGGGTTTAAACAACCAGAAAATCGCATTTGTTAGGGCATGTTTGACTGCTCGGATGTTAAATCGTTCTCTCTTAATGCCAAGCTTAAGTGCCTCCTTGTTCTATGAAGAGGTTGAACTTCTGAAGCCGATTGCATTCGACACGGTATATCATTTTGATAAGTTCAATTCTCTTTGCGGTGGTTTTGTCAGATTGAGCCTGTACGCAAATGTTTTGGACAAGTCCAATACTTAGAGATTTAATAGAGATTTAGTGCAGTCGAGGGAGTTTGGTAAAAGTCCAATGGATGATGTTGAAGTGGTTCGATTGTTGGGAAGAATCCGTTCCTTTGGCATGACCACTGGCCTGTTGAGGACTATGCAAGGATATTCGAATTCTTGGTTTTGGTTAATGAGATAGCCGAACACGCAGCGAAGATTGTTTCGAAGATTCGACAAGTAGGATGTCATTTGAGGATTCAAAGCGATGAGCATCAACCTTGAAATGTTTCATTATCTAGTGTTAATGATGTACCATATGCGGCTGTTCATATGAGGATTGAGAAGGAGTGGATGATTCATTTCAAGAATCTTGAGCATAGATCAAACATCAATGAGATTTGTAGTAGTAGAGAGGAGATCATAAGCAGAGTGTCACACATGAAGAGCCTTCAGAAGCCAACTGTTGTTTACCTTGCAGTGGCAGATAGCCTTTTGGAGGAGGATTCAGCATCCATACTTAAGAAAAGCTACAAGTAACTGTGAGGTGTGTTTAATAGCTGATACATTTGTGGGTAACAGCTTCTCGACGTTTTCTAGCCCCATTGTTCTTTAAATAACACAGATTGTGTTGAGGATGGGCGTTACTGCGCACTGTGAAAGAGATGGGAGATGGAATTCTTATGCTTACAATATTCAAGGAAAATCTGGAGGGCCAAGGAAATGGATGACCAATATGTCAGACACAAGCCTCCAAGCAATTAGCTATGGCTCTAACAAAATTTCTTGTTGATTACGGTTGACGATTTACGCCTGCATGATTCATTCATTATTTTGAAAGTAGAGGTATCTGTTAGTTTTTGTTTTGAGTGCTGGCCTTGTTGAAGATGTGTGAAGTCAGTAGGTGGGCAGATAGAGATTCTTTCCAGGTTGTTGGAGGACTTGGTGAGCCAATTTGTAGATGAAGTAATGTGAACTCATTGATCAGGAGGAGTATATGCATGGCTAAATGCCCCAAAGCTCCAACTCAACCATGCTGGTTTATAGATAGATAGATTAAGAGAAAGCACACGCTTCATTCTTTTTACGGTTTTTCCAACTTTGTGTAATATTTGGTTTTGAGTTGTTTTACGCGGACCAGATCATTTTATTCAAAGGTGCTTGAAGCTGCTCCATCTTTGTTCTTTATCTACTTCTTCATAAGCTTGTGAAGAGCTCCAATGTCTAACAATGGAGATAAGACTTTTGAATAACAAAATAATAACGAAGCAAACGTATGGTGTCATTTGTTCTCTCAACCTGTCGATATTTTTATTTTGAATAATAAAATATTTAAAGTCTTCCAAGGTGAAGACGTCTTAGCTCAGCCGGCAGAGCGCATGGCTTTTAGCCGCGTGGATGTGGAATGTGGATACGATTCCCACAGTCAGCGTTTTCGGCATAAAATATTAGTTTTTTTTTCAACGCCTAATAAAATATTGTTGTATCTTAAGTGTTAAAAACGTTTAATTAATCAGTTTTCTTCATAGAAAAGCCATTCACATATATATAAGATATATTATAAGTCTCTTCTTTTTATTTGAACAAAGAAGAAGCTGTATACATGTACATTTACACTCATTGATACAAGATTAATTAACGAGGTACATTGGGAGAAGGTTGATTGATATCGCCTCCATGAATGTTGTTCCAACTTCCATATACACACATAATTTCCATGTATGTAGTGTATAACATGACCTTCCTTTGAGACGAAGATCAACAATTAGAATTTGTTTTTGCACCTCCACGTACATATGTATACTGATTATTGAACTACTCATTAGAGGTGAATTGTTGGTGAAGAAGACAGAGACTGGAAGTAGGCCACAATTGGGTCAACTTCAAACTCTAATACTATTTCTTCAAATGATGATAGATTGGAGGAGTCGGATTTATGCTTATCGAGTACTAGATCACCCTTCACTAGATATGATTTATACTCACCATGCTCACAACTTGCACTGCTTAACTCAAGCTCATTTTCTACACTTGCACTGCTTAACTCGAGCTCCTTTTCTAACTCTATCACCCACCTTTTACCTCCAACCACTTCGGTTTCTCCTCCTTTTACACTTGAGTTTTGTTGGTCATATGGTCCACTCTTTGGACAAAGATCAGATGGCTGGGATATTCTCAAGTCATCTTCAAGTGCGTCCCAAATCATGTCAGCAAAGTTGGATTCATCTGACCATTCATTCATATCCTTCCCAACATCATGGCCATCTAAGATGCTAGGTGAAATATTCATCATCAGATGAAATTGACCCGTGCTGGAGCTAATTGCTTCAAAAGAATTCAAGGTGGAGGTGGAGGTGGAGTAAAAGGACAGTGAATGTCTTATTGATGCCTTAGTTTCATGGTGATGTTTAGAAGAAGAATCAGCATATTCTGTCATTTGCTTGTTGAAAATTTCCTCCCCAGATGATGAAGACCATTCATCTAACATTTCCCGAGTAAGGTCTAACTGGTCAGGTTCAACTGGGATTTCAATGCCTGGCTCATCTGGTAGTGTACACTTCTCATCCCCATCTGTCTTTCGATGATCTGTTCTAATCACCTTTCCAACACCTAACCGAGGAATATGATTCATATCGGTTTGTTTTTCTTTTAATTGGGTTTCATCGCATTGATTCAAACTCGACAAAGACGATCCAGCCGTCGACAAAGATGAATCCCGTGAACTAGTCTTCTTGGGCGAAGGAGTAGCGTTATGGCCTTTTGGTTGTAGTCTTTTCTTCAAGTGTGTATGCCATACGTTCTTGATCTCATTATCAGTTCTCCCCGGCAGCCGAGCTGCTATCTTCGACCACCTACACCATAATTCATACACAACACTTACTAAAATGTACACATTACTGTTCATTACAACATTTATATCAAACAAACAGAGATGTTTTCAAGCAATATTACTTGTTGCCTAGCATGCCATGCAGCTTGATGATGGTTTCTTCCTCGTCGGGAGTGAAGTTTCCACGCTTGATATCGGGGCGAAGGTAGTTTATCCATCTCAATCGGCAGCTCTTCCCACAACGCAGCAGCCCTGAAAATTAAAGTTGGAAACATGGTCGATTGGAATTCTGGAGTTGGATAGAATTGCAATTAAATCTTTCAAACAGTTTAAGCTTCTAGTCCAACTCTGGTACTTTTGTGAAGTCTCAATTGCTTACAACATAGCACTAGTTGGAAGACACTATACCAAGCAACAGTACTGATCTGCGTCATCTAAATTCCACGCCAACATATGATATTGAATCTTCTATGGCTGTTAAGACTGTTAAAAAGATAAGAGCTAGCTAGAAGAGTTAGGGAGAGACCTGCATGTTTTGGAAGAGCTCTCCAATTGTCATGCCCGTACTTGTGAATATAGGCCATGAGAACCAGATCTTCTTCTGGAGTCCATGGACCTCTCTTGAGTCCCACCTTTACACAACAAGGAGCTCTCCCCATTTTTTTTTTCTATGCCAAAAGCTCAAAACTCCCAAGCTACCCGATTCATGATTCACCAGCATCACATCCATGTCCAACACCTTTTATAGATGCATGTACAGAGAAGAGATCACACATAGATAAAGGGTCGACACCTTCTTACCAACCTACCAAGTATTAGAAAAGAAAAAGATGAACGCAACATATATATGTAAATATGTATATTACTCATGTATTGAAAGACTGAGGTACTCTTCGTGTAAGCGCTGACGTAAAATTTTGTTCCAACCTTGCACAAGATTAGTCTCCCAAGTGAAGGACCAGACTTTTTTGTTTCAAATCAAGAGCATAGATTGGGTTTTTAGTTTTTACTCCGCTGATTGATCATAATCTCACATGAAGTAAAAATTTGATCATTTTCAAAATATTGCAATATTGTCCACTTAGTGTTTCATTATTTAATATAGGGTCTTAAATTGAACTGCAAAAATGTCAAATTTTGAATGTATTGAAATTAATTAAAAAAATAGTTAAAATAAGTTTATTTAAAACTTTTATAAAACAACATTTTTTATGAAAGACTTGAAAAAAAATTTGGGAGACATGTGTACACACGTGAGAAGAAATATTTTATTACTATCTTATTTTTTATATTCAAATATGTAAAAAAAATTAAAAATTTTCATGTTATTTTATCTTATTTTATTTATATTTTTTTTTTATTTACAATATTTTTGTGCCAACCAAACATAAAACTCTGTATGTAATTGGTTATCTTCCAGAGCCCAAATGCGACAACATCACCTGCGTATATAATTATAATTCTTGCTTAGACGAAACTAATTAAGATTGGGTAGCTTTTCCGATGTTATTAAAAATAGGAACATCAACCAAATGAGATCACGCAAAGCAGCTAATATACTTTTATTTTAGAATGTAGCGCTAAGTTTGCAGAACCAAAAATGATTGATTGTAGAGTTGTTCTTATTTTCCAGATTTCATACAAAGGCCACTGACGATGTGACAAGACGCTCCTTCCATATGTTCCAAAACCCAGAATATATTTTGCATTACATTGATCTACAGTAGCTATTCACATAGTTCTGAAAGAAGCGTACGTTTGATGACGTATCTTCGACGTTTCATTTGAAGTTAAAAAAAAAAAAAGAAAAACAGGAATTGATTGATTGCTATATATTTCGCCCATCCTTTCGAACTATGTAGCGGTGGATATTACAACATGTCACCGGACATTTTGACTGGCGCGAACGGTGGGTAGGTAGGAGTTCACTCGTCTTCTTGCAAATCTTTTCAGGTCCACTCACTCAATAGTCCAAGGGGCTCGAATTATTCAGGTGGTTCCACACCAGCTCTGA
This sequence comes from Piper longum, assembly GCA_032619315.1. NCBI lineage: Eukaryota > Viridiplantae > Streptophyta > Magnoliopsida > Piperales > Piperaceae > Piper > Piper longum. The sequence goes on from JAVDBV010051119.1 coordinate 5,968, forward strand.
GACTTTGGATGATGTCCACAGATACGCTTCTAATGCCAACCGTAAATATAAGCAACAAATTTAATTTTACATTACATTACATAGCAACTAAGTTTTTTTTTGAAAAAAAAATCATGGTAGTTTGGAAGGCATAACATATTTATGAATTTTTTACATCTCTAATAGCCAAAATATCATCTAAAGTGATACTGACTCAGAGAAATATTCACACTTCTCTGCACAAGTTGGGAAATCGAGTACTGTAGTACTGTGCTAAAATGCAACATATAGCTAATAAGTTGTTTGAGCCGAGGTCGTCAATTGTATCAAAATCCTTATAAGCAAGCGTTGATAAAACCCTTGGTAGGCACAGATAAGAAAAAACCCTCTAATTGCCGTCAAGCAGATGCAGGTGCTGAAATTAAAAAAAAAAAAGCTTAACCTCATGATTTACATAATTCACGTTCATTGATCCATCAAAGAAGAAAATAGAAACGTGTACTTCAAGCGAAGTCCCAAGTAAATGACGACTATAGATGCATTATATGACATTGCCGTGATGTAAATTATGAATTAGAGTCTTAGATGGTCTGTGAAAAAAAAGGCTTCTTTTTACTAGCAGACAATATGCAATTCTCATTACATCCATGAGATGATGAGTTGAGCTAACGAAAATTTTCATTTTAATTTCATTAAAGTATTCTTTCAAGCAAGACTTACATATCATATGGGATAAAAACTCAGATATTGTTATGCACGTAATGATGTAATAGTGACTTTTCTTTGCTATCAGTTGACTGGCAACGCCCAACCTGAGAATTTTTCACCCACGCAATAAATGGATTGACAATACCTTTGAGTATTGTGGTCTTCAAATTTAGGTAAAGATGGAACACTCCAACCTCTCCCTTTTGCACCATGCTTGTGATCGGTAGGAGTCGTATCTTTTTTTGAGGTGGTTGGGCTGGTTGATTGTGCCTGTAACTGTGTGTATATTCACCTAAAGGAACGTGACGATGGAGGAGGCAAACTTCTGTTGCTGGATGCGGAAATGGAAAGTCCCAGATTACCATAGTACAACTCTTTTCATTCTGGCAGCAGGATGCGACTGCTGTCCGTGCAGTAATTCCTCACGGGCCATCGTATTCTCACCACTACCTGATTCGGAATTAAAAATTTTAACAAGGGAACACAAGCTCACACCAAATAGAAAGTGTATAATACAGTCATCAATTCATTCGTCCAAGTAATACAAGCAGTTACGTCAGACAAACCTTCTATCACCAAAGAATCAAGAATGAAAATCTAGCAGATATGCCACATAAAAAATAAGGTGCCTAACATGTTAAGAATTCCATACCTCAAAAATAAGTTGAGGTCACTTTATGATATATGCATTCATGCAACAAGGTCAACTTCATCTCGACCAGGGTGCACTACGTCTACTCTCATCATGCTCTGGTACTTCTTAGGAATGGGTGCACCAGCTTGTACACAAAGCTCAACTATGGCTGGGGCTTTGCCATAATATCTTTTCATTTCATTAGCTAAAGCTGGTCCTCCAGGGTCCTGCACATGCCACACATAATTGGGACAAATAAGGTCATCAATAGTTGCTTCTTGCCATGCGTGCAATCCACTCCGAGACTGATGCTTTGCGGCCTTGCACATTCTCACTTTGTGCCCCTTTGGACCCACTTGAACCTCAGGACAATATCCGCAGGTTAAGGCCACATATTTTTTCATCATTAGCTCAGCTCCTTCTCGCATTTTGAACCAAGATTCCATAGTTTCTGTAGCAACTTCCTCAGGGCTCAAGTTCGTTTCATTCTCTACATCACTGTGATGAACGGGCAAACTTTCTACTCTAACCAGTGGACCCTCTAGCGAAGGCTCAAAATCAACTACCCTTCCTTCAATTGAGTAAACAGGTTTGGTTCTTCTGACAGTTGGAAACTCCCCGAGGTCAAGACCGGCCTGTATACACAGCTCCAAGATAGCCGGTACCCTTTGTACTTGGGTTCTCTCCTTGTGACTAATCCTCGGCTTACCCACCCGGTCATGAAGATGGAAGCAGTGAGGGAAGCGAACGACATCTTCAACTTTACCCTTTCTCCAAACATGCTTTGCACTCCTTGATCCACTTCTAGCGCCCAGGCAACTTCTTACGTCATGGCCCAACTGGCCAATATGAACTTCACTACAGAACCTGATTGAGTCAAAAAATCCAAAAGCAGAGAGGACAAGCCGTGTTAAAACACAACATTCATCATGTCCATTGTTAAGTAAAAAAACTTGCTACCACTTAATGAGACCTGCATCGTTTAACTGGGATCACGACATTGACAAGCTCCGACAGCCCATTGAGTAAAGTCAGCCTTGCCCTGTGGACATGGTGAGCAACTTCCACAAGTTCTGGGACAAGAATGCCGTTATCAGGAGGCTCAAGTATCCTTACGGGATTCTCTTTCCTTGCAATCTTATCTTCCTTTGCCCTTCGTATAAGAAGCTTCATGGGAGTTGGGTATGGCTTCCGAGACCTTGGAAGGCTTGGTTTGGGCACATCATCATAGGGTGCTTCCCCATCTCCGGAATAATAGCCAACAGAGGAGGATTGGAGGTGTTGGAATGGCTGCAAGGTGGACTCACGAAGAAAAATGGCCATAAGTACTCTTCTCTGCATTTCCACCTCTCAATAGCATTCCTGCCAAGAGGTTCAAACTCAATCAATCGCCCACATACAACATGGTTAAAAAAAAACTGTCAACAAATGATGCCAGGATAATGAAAAAAAAATGCCATAATCCATATAACTAAAGTAAAACAGCCGGAACATGAACAAATGAAACTAAAATAGAATGGAACCTGTTTTTAATTTCTTCCAATGAGAATTGACCATCCGGCTATTTAATCCACTAACATGTCCTTAAAGGGGGCATAAGAAATCAGGGCAAGCATGATACATTATTTGATAAAACAAGAGAAATTTATTTGACAACAGATACATAGGAATATTCACTCCCCACAAATAACAAAGTTGGCACAATATTTATCACATCGATTGCAGAGCAGAAGGCTTTACATTGACCTTGCACGAAGTCAAAAGTGAAAATTTTCACAACAGCTATGATAAAGCAGTGTTAAATTTCCCTTCACAGAGTCAAAACATGGAAATTTCACATCAATAGGAAATCAGATTTTTTTTTTTTAAAAAATGAAAATTATTTCAACACAGCAAACAGTGAACAGGTCTTTAAAACATTATATATAGTTGTTTCAACCGGGAAACATCTCACCGCCGGTCCTATGAGCTTCAATGAACGAATTTTCCGCTTTTTTTCTTTGGATTCAGTTGGCACACAAAGTTCGGGACGAATTTAGAGGAGGGACGGCAGTATCAAGCTGGAAGAGTGTGCCTGGGAAGAGGGAGAAGAGGAGGAAGGGGCGGATGGCCGGTGCAGCGGCACCCCGGCGGTGGATGGGCGGCGTTGATCGCCGGCGTCCCGGCAATTGAAGGGTAGGGATTGGATTAGTACGAACAACGAGTTGCTGCAATCCGAGTCGAGTTTGTAGGCTTTGGTAAACGGCGTATTAAGTTAGGGTTGTTCATTGAGCCGACTCGGTATCACTTGCGAAATTTTTTTGAAGCCGATTTCTAACGATTTAGTATTCGATTTGACTTTTTGTTCTCAACTCGGATTTCGACTCATACTCTGATTCAATTGATTACGGTTAATCTAATTTTGATTTATTTTATTTAAAAATCAATGTTCGCCTAATTACATTGGGGTAAAACAAGTTGCATTTCGACCATTTATATTTTATTATCAGAGATATTGTATTAGTTCGAAATCTTCAACTTGGGAGTGTTATAATCAACCAGCTTCCCAAAAACTCCATGGCTTATGTTTTTGGAGCCTTGCATTGCATCAATCCTTCCAAACCAATGAAATGCTGCCATTGTTTTCCATACCTGATAACATGTTGCAGCTTTGTTCATTCTCAAACGTCGTCCTCGCCAGCCTATGAGGAAGGCCTCGTACTCTCCACCTACTCCGAGTGTACAAACAACCCATCACTTTGCCTCTCCTATTCTTCTACCGTTTGGGATTGGAAGGAAATTTGGGGATCTATGGTCAGGTTGCAAATACATGGGCTGTACACGATACATTTGTCCCTTTTGCAACAGGTGCTGTCAAAAAATTGTTTTCTGTTGGAATCCGACTCCAAGCTTGTATCAATTTTCATGGATGAAATGGCAATCGGATTGGAACTTGTAGCTTCACGATATTATCGACGGATAGAAGGCCTTACACAAGAACAGACTATATCCACATATGGATACAAATAAAAGGTGCAATATTTGGACTAGATCAAGTCACTGGTCGGATCATTCAATCCATGTAGGCGGCTCTCGTACAGGATTAGAACTGTGATTCTTCTGTGGGCGAGGGGATTACAAAATATACTGTGAAATGTTCATGCGAAATTAAGACAATCTGCCTGGTCTGATTTAAGAATGTTGGTTTTAACTATATATGAGTTGAGCTCATTTTTCATGTTTCTTGCTGCTAGCGGGAAGCAGCTTTCTAGTATTTCTTATCTTATTTACAATATTTTTTTCATAATTAAGTTTCCACATTACGTATACCAGTCGTGGAATTGATGGCAGTTGTTCAAGGTATTTCGGGTTTCTGTCGTTCTAATGCGTAAGTTTTAATTGAAATTATTGATTTGTGAACAAAGTTTTCAATTAGGGTTTTTCAAGACTGATTTGAATTTAAACTTAACTATGATCAAATAGCAAGTAACCCGCAACGTCTAAGAACAAGTTGCAACATGATAACATCACAAAAATCCTCATTGAAAAACAGAGATAATATGCATTTCATAACCAACAACACCCATTCCCGACAGACAACGGATTAAAGCAACACCAATGCACAACCTACAACATTTAGGTTCTACATACAGTATGGTTTACAATCCAACATATTCGGAAGTAGAAATCGTTTCTAATGCGAAATCATCAGACAAGTACATAAACTCACATCACAATCACAACAGTCAATGCAATTGGGAATTTTTCATTAAAAAAATTCATCTCACTGCACAATTTCATCACTTACCTCTTCTTCTTCCTCCTCATATTCATCAGCCGTGGCATCCTGGTATTGCTGGTACTCTGCCACCAAGTCGTTCATGTTGCTTTCAGCTTCTGTGAACTCCATCTCGTCCATACCCTCACCGGTGTACCAGTGCAAGAAAGCCTTCCTCCTGAACATGGCAGTGAACTGTTCACTGACTCTCCGGAACATCTCTTGAATTGATGTTGAATTACCAATAAAGGTGGACGCCATTTTCAGTCCCTTAGGTGGAATGTCACAGACGCTGGATTTCACATTGTTTGGAATCCACTCCACAAAATAAGATGAATTCTTGTTCTGAACATTGATCATTTGTTCATCAACTTCCTTAGTGCTCATCTTTCCCCGAAACATGGCAGAGGCAGTGAGATAACGACCATGACGCGGATCAGCCGCACACATCATGTTCTTTGAATCCCACATTTGCTGTGTGAGCTCCGGTACTGTGAGGGCTCTGTACTGCTGAGAGCCACGTGAAGTCAAGGGAGCAAAGCCAACCATGAAAAAATGCAGTCTGGGGAAGGGGATGAGATTAACAGCTAGCTTCCGCAGATCGGAATTAAGCTGTCCTGGAAATCGAAGACAGCAAGTCACTCCACTCATTGTGGCAGATATAAGGTGGTTAAGATCCCCAACTGCGGCAGGGTTAGAACAAAATTTTCACAATCAGACAATAATTATGATAACAGCATAGAAAGAACAGCTTTAATTTTTCATACAAAAGATACGCACATGTAGGAGTTGCAAGCTTGAGTGTTCGGAAGCAAATGTCATAAAGAGCCTCGTTGTCAAGAACCATACACTCATCCGCATTTTCAACGAGCTGGTGAACGGACAAAGTGGCATTGTAAGGCTCCACAACAGTATCAGAAACCTTGGGCGAGGGGAAAACAGAGAAGGTAAGCATCATGCGGTCTGGATATTCCTCCCTGATCTTCGAAATAAGAAGCGTTCCCATTCCAGAACCAGTACCACCACCCAAAGAATGACACACTTGAAAACCTGAATAAAATATAGAACAAATCTTAAAATGGTTGCCTTCAGATCAGGCATTCAAAGAAAAAGAGATGATAATGATCTACTTATTTCCACATACACGACCAAGGCAAATGAACAATGGTTAATACCCCTCTACCAAGAGGACTTATACACATTCAATAAAACAAAGTTTTCTTATTCGAGAAAAACAGATGAAAACACGTTGACATAGCAATAATGTAGATTAATACACCAGCAAATGGTGACATTAAGAGTAAACAAATGCACCACCTCAACAGCAAGAACCAGCTTATTCAAACAAATACTAAGAACCTCAGTACTAACCAATACAGAATGACAACAAGTCAGATAACCATATGGATTATCAGCTTATACCAATTACAAACCAAAATCTCAGTTCCTGAAATATTTATTTGACATTAAAAGAAAAGACAAGTCCATACAATAAGTCACGTTTTCTCATAAAACAAAGAAAATTCAACATTACATGAGAGAAACATACATCAGCATCAACAGATGTAGCTACAAGTTTAAACTTTAAACAATACTGGAGTGAAATGTCAGAATCAAACAATTTAAGAATATAACGAATAACACAAAATTTATAAGTAAGAACTCAGAACAACATCCCCACACACGAATTTCTCATAAGAAATTTCACCTAAATTAAATAGCATAATGATGCCGACATTTCGCATTAGATCTAATGCATTTAGCAGAACACTACATTAGAGCCAAGACAAGCGACACAAACCGAAGAGGTGCCAGATCTGAGTGATAGACATGAACATTGACAGCAAAAAGGTTGTCAAAATGTCGGTCTATGTTCATGCATACAAACTACGACCAAAATGCTAGAACAAATGTACAACAAAAATTCAGATCCAAACGAAAGTGGTGATGTATCTATATACCTTGAAGGCAATCGCAGTTCTCGGCCTCTTTGCGGACAACATCGAGCACGGCGTCGATGAGCTCGGCGCCCTCCGTATAATGCCCCTTGGCCCAGTTGTTTCCGGCGCCGGACTGGCCGAAAACGAAGTTGTCCGGGCGAAAAACCTGGCCGTATGGGCCAGATCTGACGGAATCCATGGTGCCGGGCTCTAGATCCATGAGGACGGCGCGGGGGACAAAGCGGCCGCCGCTGGCCTCGTTGTAGTATACATTGATGCGCTCGAGCTGCAGGTCGGAGTCGCCGGAGTACTTGCCGGTGTGGTCGATGCCGTGCTCGTCGCAGATCACTTCCCAGAACTTGGCCCCGATCTGGTTCCCGCACTGACCCCCTTGTATGTGCAAGATCTCCCTCATTTTCTCACCTACTTCACCTTCACCTCTTCCACACTTTCGCTGGTTTTCCGATAGTCGCCGGATATAGTGCGGTGGTCGCCGGAGATGGGAAGGATGGGGGATTGGAGGTTGGGTGTTTATAGACACGGGAGGAAATATCGGATCTGTATCATATGGAAATGGTCTTGAAATTTGCATTATTTACTCATAGTGCCATCAGAAAATGATTATCTGTCCACGTGGGGCTCCCTACTTGATTAACCTAGGATAATGTCGCATTTAACTCCATAAAAACTAAATTAGAGATTTCTGTTTGTAAAAACCACTCTTGAAGGGCTGGGGATTCACTCCAAAGTTCCGTAGCAAATTCCATTAGGACTTAGTATCCATTCTCAGATTTTTATAAGATATTTCATTTTCATGCATTTTGGAAATTTTTAATTATCGAATTGTGCCCCCGTTGGCCAATTTAATTGAGTTGTAGGGTTGATAGTTCAAAGCTTATTTAACTTTATTGTCTTAATTTTTTCCTGTATAATTATTTTTAGGATTCGAATCAATTTTAATTTTAGGTGGTCGATTTTTAATCAATATATATATATATATTTATATATATATATATATATTGTATATACATGTAGGTAGGGGTGGGCAGGGATGTCTGAATTACCGAGTCTGATCGATCTAATTTAATGAACCAAACTCGACTAAATTAAAATAAATCAAATATGAATATTTCTTTATTTGACCGAATGACAGACTATCTAATAGTTTATATCAATAATATAATGTCTTTAATATTTATAAGGCAAATATTATGTTCTATACAAATTTTAAAACATAATATAAAATAAAATTAATTAAATTTATACATAAAATTAATATTTGCACTTATATTATCAAATATAATTATAATTTTTTTATCAAGTTATCGTTCACACAAATTTTACTAATAAAGCACTTGACTATGCATTCTCCGATGAGTTAATTTCAATTTTGGTAGAAATTAATATCTTTTTTTTTATAATTTCTAATTTTCATCGATATATTTAGCTTAATGGGGATCATTCACATGATTTTATTTATGTTGTCGATATTCAACGAAATTAGGATGTTTAAAAGAAACAGCTGCAAATGTAGGATATTTGAAGAACAAACTAACCCATTGTTAGGAATGTCATCTCATCACAATGCGTGAACACAAGTAGGGATGTCATATACAGATGAAACGAAGACAGCCCGAATTGATCTTGGTCAGCATATCATTCCACTTCCGATCGACGTGCACATTCAACTTTCATCATTTCAAAATCCATGAAGAGGTAAATGCCGTTGTACATCAGCTTGCCGTGGATGATCGCAACCGAAAATTGTGGTCGAACTCCGGCTGGAGGCGATGGAGACAATCAAAATCCCTCTCAAAGCTCTCTGGCATTCGTCGTCGAATCGCCGATAACAAACAATCCACTACAGGCGGCGCACAATACCAGTTATAATCCACCTAAACTCATAACAAATTATCCAGAGCGGATCTAACCAGTTAAAAATTTAAAAACAGATCCAACGAGTAAAAATTTTAAAACAGATCTGGGGCAAAATACCATATACTCAAAAGTCTCAATCTTTTTGCAGATTGCATCGTCAAATCTCAATGTTTCACAGCTGTGACCTTTAAAACCCAAATAGCACAACATTAATCCTCAAAGAAAAAAAAAAAGATGGAAGAGATAAAATCTGTGCATCTACCTAGGAAGATGCGCCAGGGTGGCGGAGGGCGGTAGAGCGGGTCCTGAGCGCGCAGGTCGGTGGACTGCATGGGTGGAGGGGGTCTGCAGGCAGCAGTGCATTGGGCGATGGAGGGTCCACATGCGGTGTGTAGGGTGGCAGAGCGTCCGCAGGTGACGCGCTAGACGATTGAAAGGGTCCGCATGCAGCGGAGGAGGGGGGGTCCTTAGGGAGCGCATAGGGAGACTACAAGTTGTGGCGGTGAAGACGAGGGCTCTCTCTTGTTAGGATAAGATTTTGATTTCGGACCATCCACAGACATTGGTGGGGCCTGACAAACAACTCGAACAATGACTCGGGCAAACAAGTTTTGTTCGACGAAATTTTAGATATACATGGATAATAACTTATTCGACATCCATTCGACTGATGCCCAACCCTACCCATAGGTGAGCTCTATTAGGTTACAAGTTATCGGACGTTCAGATCATGTCACGTGGTAAGATCATAACCATCTAGCTTCACCTAATTATTTTTCAAATATTTCCATTGATTTTTGGAGTTTTATACTCTAGCGCCACCACCACTTTGGCTCTCCACTAGCGAGTCTCCGATTTACCCCCGGACATCGGACCGCCACCCCAGGACCGTCTCACGACAGGCTTTCCATCCATACCTCTCACGACCACCAACACTACTTCAGTCACCGCCAGTGACGGTGTTTTTGCAGTTGGTTTCCATCACCATTGTCACCCTTTCGAGTCGCTTTCCGGTTCCGACGTGCCACCTTTGGCCGATTTGACAACCTAGTAGATTACCTTCATCAAAATCTTCATTTTGAGATCACCTATAACTTCCGTTGTGGTAGCGATCGTTGCTGCCTTCTATGGCAATTTTGCCCCTTTTCAACTAGATTCTACCGATCCATAACCGGTTGGACTCTACCTGTAACACCCCAAATCCGGTTCACTCTCGTGAACCAAACCGGCATGTTACAGGCCCCGGTTAGGTCGGCTAACCCGAACCTAACTCGCACGGATCCAATCTCGGCGTCTTAAGATAAAGATATGATTCGTCATGTATGGAT
>JAVDBV010051120.1:0-11794 GCA_032619315.1 Piper longum
CCCCAACGCAGGTGAGTTCCTTGGTCTTGGCCGCCACCCCCGCCGCGGACAGCTGCTTCATGGCCTCCCGGTCGTAGAACCGGCCGGCCACGAGCAAGGATGTAGGACCCGCGGGGTTGGCCATGCCCCCGAAGTTGTAGAGGGTGGAGTAGTACTTGAGCCCGAACATTTTGGAGATGATTGCGAAGACGACCGGCCACTGCGTGCGGAAGGTGAAGCCGACGATGACGGAGGCGACGAAGAAGCCGTTGGGCCGGGGCTGAGGAGATGATGAGGTGGCTGGCGCAGGCGAGGAGGAGGAGCAGCGGCATGGGGAATCGGAACTTGGCTAAGACAATCTCCGACACGAAGCCGGAGCTCAACTGGCCGAGGTAGTTCCAGATGCTTATCAAGGAGACGCAGGTGCTTATACTAACCTTGGGGAAGCCCAGTGCCTTCCCGATCTGCCCGAGGTTGTCGATGGCCGTCAACGTCCCGCCGACAACGCAGATTGAGGTGATGAACAGCGTTATCATGCCCTCGCTCACCAGCGCCTGCAGTATCGTGTAGTCTTCCCCTCTTTCCGGCGCTTTCAACTATCATCAGCAGCTGGTACTCCCCTTTCTCTTTTCCCTGTCACCCTTGGCGCTTGTCGACTTGAACGTCTGGGAGGATGATCTGAGAGGAGAAGTGGTGGCGGAGATGACGATGGCTATTTTTGTTAAGGTCCTCTGTTGAAGAATTATTTTACCTGAAAAATGGTAAAGATATTGAATTATTTTATGAAGCATACAGAATTTGAGAAAAATCACGAAAGACAATGAGTATTTAGTATTTTGGTTATTCATATCTAAGATATTGGTTATCTATTAAATATATATTTCTTATATATATATATATAATTGTATTATGAGAGGTGAGATAAAATATATAGTTAAATTAAAGAGAGTTCAATTGAGAGTATTGGTTTTGTGAATTTTTTAATTAGAGTTTGTTCTATTAAAGCCTATAAATTGTTGTCAATTAAAAAGTGTGTGAGGATTTTTAATTGAAATAATTTGTTTACTTATTATCTATAATAGTTGATAATTTACGGTTTTCCTTATATATATATATTAAATTATTATATTTTTTTATTAATTTTTATTTATTATTTTTTTAAATATATTAAGGTATTTGAGAATTTTATAGGTTAAAATCACACTAATTTTGTCAACCCATTAAGCGAACTCGTTTTTCAGAAGGGGAAGAAGAGGATGAAGAGGACCACGGCGGCCCAGGCTCGCCACAGTGGCTGGAGAAGGACATCTGGTTCTGGACGATGATGATGGCCATGAGGTAGGCGAGGATGGTGTAGAGGAAATGGTAGAAGGTCCGGATGCGGATAATCCGGACAGTGTAGACGTAGACGACGAAGACTACGGCGGCGAGCCACCCGATGAACAGAAGCAGGGATCTCGTGTCGTCGCCGTAGAAGACGCGGCACAGCTGGGAGAGGACGGCGCCGCTCAGCCACACCAGCCCTTTGAGCAGGCCGAGCACACAGGCCGAGCACGACGCCGCGGCTCTCGGGGAAGTTCTTGACGCAGGTGACAAGGAAGATGTAGACGGACATCTCCCTACACCTTAGGCCCGGCGATGCGCCCGGTGACGGCGAGCCGGATCATGAGGTGGCCAGAGAGGTTCATGGCTGCGCCGACGGCGGCAACACCTATTGGATAAGGCCGGATACGACCTCCAAGTTGCCGCCCAGGTCCTTGGCGAAGCTAATGGTGTTGAGCGTGCTCTGGTCGTACCCCAGCGACACCTTCATCCCGTCCGAGTAGACGCTGAAGATCTAGGTCGCGGCGGACACCGAGGATGGTCATCGACGCTTACACCATGAACCATTTCCCGGTGACGATGTGCGCGGCCAACCGCGCCGGGGTGTGCCCGTCCGACAACCCACTGAGCGCAATTCCTATCGTTCCTAGGATCGCCATTATTGTTTCTTCACGTGCACCGACTGTACTTCTGGGTATTATTTGGAGGTTTTAGATCGGTAAGGAATCATAAAATTAGTCCTATAAAATAAAGTTTATATGTATGTAAATTACAGCATATAAATAATATATTGATAAAATTTTTTTGCATCATTATAGCTGATTTTTAGATTTTTTAAAAATATATTTGTTTAAATTATTTTTTATTAAATTTATTTTAATAATTAAGATTAAAGGGTGGTTAATATTGGATTAATTTTAAAATTTATAAGTACATCAATTATTTATATATATATATATAGATAGATTTTGATTGGTTAGGTCACTAAATTACTCTAAATAAAAGTTGGTAATTCATAAATAAATTATGTTCCTTGTTAAGAGCGAGCACAAAAATTTTAAAAATATTGTATAAGTTTAGGAAATTAGTACGGAAGGAAAATAAATTTTCCTACTAGGTCTTCCCGCCAATCTTATCAAGTATAAATAAATTATACTTTATTAAATGTCATTTGCTGCGGTTTTAAAATTTTAATAATAAATAAACTCCTTTACTTGTGCATTTATTGATGTAAGACTTTACATATGATTCTTTTTCATAAAATAGCGGTTCTGAACTGCGTTTCAGCAAACATTGATGGGAGTGTAGATTAAGTGTACATTCACGGACCTTTCATAATTCGGAAATTTCTCTCTTTTGGCAACATTGAAGAGAGCATGAAGCAAGATGAGCGCCATTTGCTTAGGAAGATTTTTAGTCACGCAGGAGTTAGTTGCACTCCATACGCTTGAATATTATTTAATAAAATCTTGATACCAATTCATGGCGCATTGAGGTACAGTTAATTTGGGTGTGGCTGGAAACATTTTGTTTGCTTATCCAATGGTTTTTACAAGTGGATAAGGTTCTAATTACTGAAAACAGGTGTTACACAGTTCTAACACCGAAGATTAACAAATGGCTGTTCTCTGGAACCATCTGTTTCACAGATTAAAACAGCGAACTACGCATCAACAAATTTCATGAGAAGGATAGAAAAGAAGAGGGAGTGGGAAGCCAAAAATAAATTAAAGGCATGGTTACAAATTGCATCAATTCTTCGCGGGTGCATACAGTTGTGGACGAGACAAGATGAGGCGAAACTTCTGACTTTGCCGACGCTAGGCTTGCACTTTTCCATGCCTTACCTATTGGATTTTCGTCGCCGCAAATGGCTATCCTCCTTGAACAGCAGACGATGTCAAAGAGATCATCCATTCATCTTCTTTGCGTGAGCTAATAATATAATCAAATAAGCCTAAAATGAACCCCCCTTGCACCATGACATGTACATTTTACCATGAGAAGAAGGTTCCCCTAGAAAGCGCAGGTGAGACTTACAGCAATGAACAAGTAGGCTTGAAATGATTCAATTTCGGACTGTTTTTTTTCGTTTTCTACACTCGTCAGTTTACATACATCTTTTCAGGCCGGCTAAAAGGCCAAACCAATTAAAAATCAGTACTATTCCTCTTTTTTTTCTTTGTTGTACAAGATATACAATCAGGGATTTGGCGGCAAGTTTAAAAAATGGAACAAACGATACATTGGTTGGTTATTTAGACACTTAGATTCATTAATATTATTTACATTTACGACATCAAAACTGGAAGGATATACACCAGCAGATTTTGACAACGAATCAAGCAGGCCGAGCTACTCAGGCAATAGTGGGAGGCGGTTGACTGTAACATCCCCGGCAATCCCAGCTATAGAGATAGTTGCCTGACGTTTGAAATATTTATAAGGTGAGCTCATCTTGCTTGACTTGCGAGGTAGGATTTGCAATCTGGGTTGCATTTCAGTACCAGAATTCTCAGCGGATAGGTGATAGCTTTGCACAAGCTCAATCTGACGAGCCATTATGTCTGATCGTCTGGGAAGGAGTTCTACTGGCTCTCCACCAGGAATTACAATATATTCAATTGCAAGACGAACTTCCTGCTGAAAGCAAAACGATAACAAGGGTGGTCAAAAGTGATGTATACATGTCATTGAAGAAGCACGTACTTTTAACCTAGGTTCATAACATGCCTTTTACCAATAAAGTTAAAAAATTGACAAATGGGAAGTCACAAAAACATTACACACCTCCAGGGCATCAATTTCTTCTAAAGACGGTTTTCTCTTTGGAGCATCATCTTCAATCTCATGGTCTTTACCAGAATAACTGGATAGTCCACCTCTGGCTGATTCAAATGTGTCCATCTTTAAGATCATACGTACTGCCTTTACCAATTGAGCCATCGTGTTTGTCTACCGTCAACAAAAAACAAGACAAAACAAGATATAATAAAATACTTCCAGCATCCAACTATGCAATAGAATATTGAATTATTCTCATTAAACACAGGATCTAAGTTATTTGCTGGTGTTTTTTCTCAACTAAAGTTGACTTTGCAGAGATTCATCATAAAATGAAAGTCAGAGTATAAGGTTTTGGCTTTAATGACAATTTAGGGTTAATGATGTCTATGAACCCCTCTAGCAATGGTTAATGACAGTTCCATGTTTAATGTGAAACATAACTTACGAAGATGCTAGGTGGCTAGCATGTGCTGAGGGTAGTTATTGCGAATATTAGTCCCTGCTAATGCCGCTCGAAGTAATTTTCAGATCAGCTTTTGGAGAATCAGATGGTACCTTGATAACAAAAACTGGTATGTTGTAGAACTTTGCAACACTACGAATCCAGGGATTTTGCTTTAACTCGGAACCAGATGCAAGAACTGCAGTTGCTGCATTAATATCGTCCGTCACATCTATCAAATCTTCAAGCCCCATAACTTGGGCTACTTGCAGCAAATCCGCTTCAAGGACCTAGCAGATAATATTTAACCGCCAATGTTACTGAGATAGTCTTGCTTTTAATCCTATGGTCAGAAAATGATCCTTTTTTTCTAAGTATCTGTTTGGTTTGAAAAATAATGAGAGAAATAAAAAGAAAAGGATTTAAGAAAGAAAAAGAAAAGAAAAAGAAATTATTTTTCTTATCATTTTCTTTCATGTGTTTGTTAGAAAGAAAAGAAAATTTGTAAAGCACCACCCCTC
This sequence comes from Piper longum, assembly GCA_032619315.1. Lineage (NCBI taxonomy): Eukaryota > Viridiplantae > Streptophyta > Magnoliopsida > Piperales > Piperaceae > Piper > Piper longum. The sequence continues at coordinate 5,053 of JAVDBV010051120.1, forward strand.
TTTCTACCATTTCCTTGCATATTGGTAAGAAAATGATTTGTGATGAAGTTTTCCACCATGAAGGAAAACAGATTTCCTTACATCATATTTTCTTCCAAACCAAACAACGCAAATGTGAGAAAATTGTATTTTTCTCACATTTTCTTTCTTTTTCTCACAATCCAAACAGACCCTAAATATCAAGGGTAAACTAACCTTATAAGTGTACACCATGACAGGTGCAATCTTTTTGCTTGAAGATTTATTAATAGATCTTTTGGCAACATGTTGATTCACGAGGTCTACAGAATCTTCCTTATCAAAATCTACTCCAGCATTTAGGTTTGGCAGAGTGACAGTTTGATCATATTTCCCAGTTGAAGCAATATAACTTGAACCCTCCGACTTTTCATCTATGCAACGAATTTCAAACATTGGGGACTTTCCTGTATGAATTGAAATAGAAATCAACATAAGCTAAGAAAATCATATAATACACTTATTGAAATGGAGTATGAACCAAAAGATCAATCAAAACTTTTAGTACCAGCAAGAATAGCATCCACAGTGGCATCTAATCTGTGATGGACTCGACACTCTGTCTTTGAAACCATCTCAACAGCACAGGTGAATGTAGGTGGTCCTTTCCGCTCAAGTATTGTTTTCTGCACTTTTCTTTTTCGAGCTTCCTCATCACCAAGTGTAACACTCTATATATACACCAATCACAACATAATTTAGTCAATTAACTTGCCTTGTTATTCTGCCATACCAACTACTTATATTACAAGTGCTTAACAGATGCCACCAAGTAGTATTTCCAACAATTTGACAGCATAAGAATGTTCAAGCAATTGTTCAGCCTTCAAATGGTACATGTTGCTTTCGAAAAATTTCTAATTGTCACAATGATAATATCTGATATTTAGAAAAGCACAATATATTCAATGAATCCACTAGATGACTTGGTTTAAGTGCAACTTGCTCAAGTGTAGAATTAAATAGAATACCATAATTGGAGGAAACTGTAAATAGATTGAAACTCAAAAGGTCGCTACAGTCCTCTATCATTAACTTGTTTTATGTAATGTACATGATGAAACTAACTTTCAATTATTTCACGATATGAAAGCATTAGTTAAGTCGTCACAAGTATGTTTATCCAAGAGAACTTTGATTTGCCCACTTCTTAACTATTTATTATCACCCATGTAATTGCTCATGTGTTTGATTATCATTTGACATAGTGGCTCATATCATGTTGAGGTTATAAAATGTCGTAAAATAGTTTTGAGAGACAATATCACGCGAATGGAATCACCCAGTTCTAGTCTACATTTCTATTCTTTTGTTTTTATAAGGATTCACTTGCCAGTGACACCATGCGGTTGAGAGGGTGATACTAAAAAAAGGATACTAGGATCTGTCCAAGAAAGAAAGTAGCATTCACCTCTATTCCACCAACAAGAATTTGCAAGGATGGGTTTTTAATTATGCTTTCTATGGTAACTCCATGTGCTGTACCAACCAACTGAACACCTCTTTGAGCAATAGTACTTGCTGCCATAGCTTCTAGTTCGGTTCCAATTTCGTCTATTATAATAGTTTCTGGCATGTGGTTTTCAACGGCTTCAATCATCACCTTTACAATAAAAGATTTACCCAAAGTAGGATCAGAACTCGCAGATGCTACGACAAATTTTACAAGTAAATCAACGCATATTCCTTGTAACTTGAAATTCTATTAACAAAATTAACTTATACAACTCACATTATGCTGCATATTAACATTCGGGACTTGCATTCTTCTTGCACGACCTATCCCTGAATGAGGGACATCACCATCTCCACCAATCTCATTGGATGTGTCCACTATCACAACACGTTTTGTGTGCTCATCAGCCAACACTCGAGCTATTTCTCTGAACAAAAAGAGTACATAAAAATAGAGAATAATTGCCATCAAAGCTGACACAATTTAGAGTGCACTTGCATAAAATTAATAAGCAGATCATTTTACAGATTAAGAAAAAAGACATTCATTTTATCTCTGAAAAATTCCCTGGCTCTTTAGAAATTTAGAACTTAATCATTATCAAACAACATGACAATGCTGTTTACCGTGCATGTTTTTTTACTACGAATTCAATACTGAAGATTCAAGCACATGGCATTCCCGGGGACAAATGCAATGACTATGAATGAAATAAGATAGGTGCATAGTGCACACACCTAATTAAAGTCGTCTTTCCTACCCCAGGAGGTCCAATAACCAAGATCGAACCTCCACCCTCTACCAAGTCGCGAATCATCTCAGCACTACCAGATACAGCCCGACCAACTCGACAAGTTAGACCAATAATTTGCATTTTGCGGTTCCGAATAGCACTAATTCGGTGCAAAGAATTGTTAATACCAGAACGATTATCATCAGAAAACTCCCCAACCTGCAGCACCAAAACATAATTCCAATCAAAACAAGCTATCAATTAATAGCACCACCAATTTACAAACTCTAAATTTTTCACCTTCTCATACTGATCTATACGCAAACAACCAGCAACCGATCAAGTAAATATTAAATGATTCTCTCTCCTCCTAAGCGATTGGGACAAATGGTAAACCATCTAAATCTATATGATATCAGAGCCAAAAGGGTGGATTCGAATCTTGTTAGAGGTAGAACGTACTGAGAAATATTAATCGTCCAATTTATTTCCAGCCAACAATTTGCCTAGTATTTGTCCATGTTGTCCTCTTGCTAAGCTTCCTACTAGCCTGAGTTATTGTAACAATCTAAATTTTAGATGATTTACCATTTTTCCCAAAAGCCGGATCTATTAGGAAAGGAAGGTATAATGCACAGAGGAACATTAAATTGACCGAATTTATTCTCGATGGATAATTTGTCTCGTGTTTGTCCACACTGTCCCCGTGGTAAGCTTTCCTTAGCATTTGGGATCAAGTGGTAAATCATATAAAATCTATCTAAATATAATTATTTATGACTGACCACTCGCCTAAAAAGCTCAATGTCAAAAATAGGAACCATTCAATACTTTTGATTATGCATACAACAATCAATTAAACCTCACAAACAACACGAACAATCGCGCGCTTCCCCCATCTAAGAATCACAAATGCCAACATGTAGACACCATCAAGAAAAACAATATTACAAGCAAATCACAGGGTGGGGTTACCATAGAAACGGCGTGCCGAAGATCCTCAAGCTTGACGGGCTGCTCGGAGATCACCCAATCCCCGGACGGGAACCGCGCGATGGGCTTTCGGCCGAGATCCATCACCAGCTCGATCAGCGCCCCGATCTCCCCGTGCCCCGCCAGCCGGCCCCGCATCCGGGGCGGGACGAGCTCGAGGAAGGCGTCGAGCTCGGAGGCGGCGGCCGAGGTCGACTCCGCCGCCGGCGCTGGCGCCGCCGGGGGAGCATTGGGGAATCGGTCGCGGGGGCGGCGGACCGGGGAGAGGGCGGCGGCGGCGGCGGCAGGGGAGAGGTGGTGGCGGTGGCGGGGGCGGGGGCGGATTGCGGAGGTGAAGAGGGCGGAGGCGGTCAAGTAGGCCAAGGCCGAGGAGTGGTGGTAGGTTTGTAGGTCGATAAGGAGGGCGCCGGGGGTGATGCTTCCCATTAATCACTTATTGACTTTGGGCTATGAATTACACAAAGGGCGTGGGCGGTGCAGATGTGCAACCAAACAGTACAGAATTTTTCTGTCTTTTCAGCAACAAACAGCTGTGGGTTTGAGATAGAAATGGGAGATAGAGAAGAGGATGATGGAAGATTCGGAGAATCTGTTCTTCTACTTTCTTTTTTTTTTGAAGTAAAAATTTTTGTCTTTGTTATAGTTATTGTTGAAAAAAAATAAAAATCAAAAATCTGTTCTTGTTGTTGTGGGAGGGAGGAGGACCACAAGAGGAGTTGAGAAGAGATCCAGGATTGGAGGGGCACATGGGCTGCGACCATTAGAGCTGGTGGGGACTTTTCTTGTGCCTGAGATTGGCTGCTTCTTGGTTTCCTGCTACGGTGTTAGAAGAGTGTACGAACTGTTTGGTTTTACTTTTGGTGGGGGTGAAGGAGACTGGTACATTTGGTCGAGAGTAATCAGAGGCGTACGAAATTCTACTATTAAGATTACAGAAGAGAGACCAGCAATTCTCACGTTCGAGAAAAGTTTAACAGGGCGTTTGATTTGATTGTAATAAAAAAATTTATATAAAATCTTTAAAAAAATTTATATTTTTTTTATTCTTTAAAAGAACATTGGAGGTAATAAAATTATATTTTGCAGAGGAGGAGGAGAGATGACAAACATTAGAAAATACATAAATAAAATTAGACCTTTTTATAACATTTTGTAAAACTTTTTGGAAATAATATCTATCACTTTATATTTTGTGTTTTGTCATTTTATATTTTGACAATAAATATGTTAAAAACAACCAGAACCAAACCCCATATGATATAGTCATGTTTACTATTATAAAGTAAATAAAGTGGAAAACATCAAAGAGGTTATAGGAGCTTTCATGAGCATTCCTCTAAAGTAGGCAAATAGGATAATCTATTTTCACAAATCCATATGAGATTATCTTTAGTTGGCTAGCAATTATAAAATATTTTCCAACCTAATGATAAGAAACATGAAATTTTTAGTTTCTATCAAACCTTTTAGTTGAACGGTGAATTAATATTAGAGTTACATGCACAATTGAGATAGATGTACATTACTTTCGCTGAAAAATTGCTTGTTTTTTATGGACATTATAAAAGCTTCTTTTCTATTAGGAGAGGAAGGGGACCTTATGGTTCGTTGAGTATCTTCGAGAACAAACATACTATTATTAAGCATAGTATTCTAACTTATTGAAGGAAGAGTTAGATAAATAACATAGCTCTTTCTCCTAGTCAGTAATATTGGATTAATTTTAGGTATTATCATGGAAGCTTAAGGATCAATATTGACTCTAGTACATTTATCATTACCCATAAACCAATAAAGCCCTTTTTATTCGCCCTTGAATCGGTTCGCCTTATTTTTTAAGGGCTTGCCAGACAAACCTATAGTCAAAGGTACTTATAACCTTAGTTCAAAATGTACTAAATTATGAAAATATGTTTAACCACCATTGAATTGTGAGTAATTTCATCATTTTATGATAAATTAATCAAGATATCGTGTTGTAAATGCCTTACCCAATTGATACATAACACCAAAAAATCATAATGACATGCTCTATAACTAATAACCTATGCAAAACTACCCATAACGCGTCCTAACGCGATAAACGGCCGAAAACTATTTCTACGATCACAAAATAATGAATCTAAAATCACCCACTGTTTATTCTCATGCATTCTGATAACTCATTCTCTGCTCATTCATATTATTATCATCACATCCTCGGGTACACATTACCCCTCATACCTCATACACGCGACCGGCATCGGCTCGGTACACGTGTTTTGAAATACCCTCAACTCGATCCGACGGCTGAACCGATCGGCTAACGACTATAAAACCGTGACTCGAATCACGGGTTTTACAATATGGGCTAATGGGAAAGCCTTATTCTTTGTGTTAACTTTTAGAGTAAGAGAGGCATGTGACACCTATTGTAAGTTAAATTTTAAGGACTCAAAGGGCCCAACAGTGGTATCAGAGTCCAAAGGTACCTAAGAAGTGGTAATGAGATTATGATCTTGGGAGATTTAGTGTTTACCTATGCTGGTTGTCGGAGTTTCTTTCATGGGTTTCACCTAATAATTTAAGGGGAGTTTGTCGTCAGACGATGATTGTTTCGGGGTCGCAGGAGGCTAGAGTTGTGGGTGTCATATGATGACGATGATTGTTTCGAAGAGGCCCGATGTGTGAAGGCGAGTTGTTGGGTTTATCTCGCATCGGTGTAGAAGGCACGGGTGTTGTATGATGACGATGATTGTTTCGAAGACGCCCGATGTGTGAAGGCGAGTTGTTGGGTTTATCTCGCATCGGTGTAGAAGGCGTTGGTGTTTTGTATATGAGCTAATGGAAATACCTTATTCCTTGAGTTAACTTTTGGAGTAAGAGAGGCCTATGACACGGGTCACTGGAGGCTAGAGTTGTGGGTGCCGTATGATGACGATGATTGTTTTGAAGACGCCCGATGTGTGAAGACGAGTTGTTGGGTTTATCTCACATCGGTGTAGAAGGCATTGGTGTCTTGTATATAAGCTAATGGGAAAACCTTATTCCTTTAATTAACTTTTGAAGTAAGAGAGGCCTATAATATGGGTCACTGGAGGCTAGAGTTGTGGGTGCTGTATGATGACGATGATTGTTTCGAAGACGCCCGATGTGTGAAGGCGAGTTGTTGGGTTTATCTCGCATCGGTGTAGAAGGCGTTGGTGTTTTGTATATGAGCTAATGGAAATACCTTATTCCTTGAGTTAACTTTTGGAGTAAGAGAGGCCTATGACACGGGTCACTGGAGGCTAGAGTTGTGGGTGCCGTATGATGACGATGATTGTTTTGAAGACGCCCGATGTGTGAAGACGAGTTGTTGGGTTTATCTCACATCGGTGTAGAAGGCATTGGTGTCTTGTATATAAGCTAATGGGAAAACCTTATTCCTTTAATTAACTTTTGAAGTAAGAGAGGCCTATAATATGGGTCACTGGAGGCTAGAGTTGTGGGTGCTGTATGATGACGATGATTGTTTCGAAGACGCCCGATGTGTGAAGGCGAGTTGTTGGGTTTATCTCGCA
>JAVDBV010051122.1:0-12306 GCA_032619315.1 Piper longum
ATATATATATATATATATATTGTTGTATCGTCATTAATATCTTATCGTAATAATTATGTTATAATCTTATAATTTTATGTCATTGATTGATGAATATCAATATTAGATCAAACTTTTTGAAGTATTGAGCTGTGATTGGGTTGAAGTGGAGATTATCATGGTTATTTGCACCTTAATCTACGTAACGACTTTTAATTATTCTTTTATCAATAAGAGTAGATTGTGTAGTGTTTGAGGCAGATTGAAGTGCTAGTTTTCTGGCGCTGTGGTGTCTTGACTTTCAGACACATTGAATTCTAGTTTCGTTTTATTGAATTTCACAGGGATTTGCATGGAAAATTTTGCACTTTTCTTTGTGAGCTTGTTTTTCATGTGTATGTGGACTATTGGGTATGACCTTACTTCCGGTGGGGATTGTTGTGGATTCACGTAGATTATGGATCTGGGACTAAGGTTAAGGGTTTGGCACTCTGATTCAAGCAGGGTGGATATGTGGAGATCAATTACTGATTTGGAGCTTGATTATACTTATATAGTTTGAAGTATGCAAATAGTTGTTTATCGTCATTGTTGCCGTTCAGATTATATACTCAAATGGTTCTGGTTGGGATTAAGTCACTGTAATGCAAATTCTCTTTTCTGTAGACCATCTTAAGGCTGAATTCATTCGTAGTTATGAGTTTGTTATCCTCGTGTATACTTCTTTAGACCAGCCAGTTTTTGTTCTGGATGAGATCCAAGTTACAGCAACAAATACACTTTCTTATCATGGTTTCACGAGTTTATTTATTGTTCTTACAGGTTACTGCTCTTGAATCAATTGTATCTAAAGGAGGCAAAGTTGCCGAGAAGGATGTGTTGAATCTCATCGAGTTGTTGATGACGCAATTGATTCGATTGGATGCAGTCACGGCTGATGGGGATACCAAATTACAGAGACAAATGCAGGTATAATTTCATGCATCTTGTCATTTATCTACACATCATGCTAAAGAGAGTTCATATAAATGCCCCTTTCATGTTGTATTATTGTTACACAGGTAAGGAGAGTGCAGAAATACGTTGAAACACTGGATATGTTAAAACTTAATAATACCAAACCCCCTCCAATACCTACTACAATGAAAATGCAGCCATCTTTGTCAGGTTCTCACCGGCAGCGTTCACCTGCTGTGGTGGTGACTACAAAATGGGAGACCTTCGACATGGCTCCGGTTCAACCTGCCTCAGGTTCAGATCCTAAGCTCAACTGGGTGTTCTTCGATTAATTTTCGGGTGATCCAATGTCAATTCTGTTTGTGTGATTCAATGTAGTTCAATTCTTTGTGTACTACTTTCCTCAAGTAGATTGTTGCCTCTCTCCATCAAATATTTCAATTAGTCCATCAGAAATAAATGGATTGATTGGATTAGATGTTGTTGGGTTATGTTCTTTCTTTAAGCCAATAGCAATCTTGCTAACGAAATGCAAAATTTGAGGTTGTTTTTATTTCATGATACACAATCTCTCATCGAAAACAGTACAGAAGATAACTAACAGAGAAGATTGCAAAACAGGCGGGTGGTTCGTGGTCTGGTACCTGAGGAAAATTTCGCAGGTTTTATATGCGTCTAGGGTTGATCACTTGTATATGATACTATATCCCGGCTCCTTGTCTCAAGATTTACTTTGTTTTCTGCTTTTCTCTCTCTCCCTCTCTCCCTCTCTCTCTTTTTTTGTAGGAATGCATGCAAGATTGATGTCTTGCTCAATTGGTCAGTTAAGGAGCTCATCAATTATTATTTTGGAACTGCTTATTATTGTAGAGCAGAAGTGGGGTTGAGTTTGTTATGATGATGAACCCAATAAAATGTTGGATAGCAACGTGTATTTGTTCATCGCTCGCTACTGTGAGCACTAATTTATGGGTTTAGATGCAAGATTATTGATTTATTTATTGCCTACTATGACGTGACACCACTGGTTTTTTTGGGCCATAGCTTATCCAACGGCAGAGGGATTGGCATGTCCTCATACCCTTTTTGTCGTTTGAGAAAGGTCATTTAACTTCATTTGAAGAGACGTCTTGTACTGCAGAGCTGGCCATTTGGCATTCTGGGTCTAGAACCGAAAATAATATCCGTAGCTTGTTCGCCGTCGTATGCCCAGGCTGCCCCTTCATGTTCGCGTCATGTCCTTTCTCTTTTCTCTGCGTGAAATTGGTAATCACATGTGCGACAGTAGGCAGTAGGCAGTACATCTTCTAGCATAGCGTGCTTGCCCATTGTCTTGTTAAATACTGGTCTTGTCAAATGGGGAGCAAAATGTTTTTCTTTACTTGTGATAATGATTGATGAAAGGGAGGTGGGTTATTCATGGATATTAAATCCTTCATTGGCATGCTCTATTATAAGTTGGTAAGAAACTAACGTGGCTGTTCTTAGGATAACCAGTAGAATCAGATTGCATTTTACTGTGGGAAGGTAAACCAAATTTCAATCAGCACTACAATTAGCTATGAACGATATAAGTCGGTAATTGAGTTCTGCATAATTGGATAGATGCATTATGCATGTGCTCCGCTTATCTTTGACAGCAAAAAAGGCAAAGAATCCTATGCATGTAAGAAATATTAGCAAAGATAAAGTGGAAAATTTAGGATGCTAGTCTGGTCATGCCCGTACCAAAGGGTTGTGAATTATTATGGAAACAAATATGTTTGCCTATAGAGGATTTCTCTCCCGAATTTTCAGTAAGAATTATTTATGGGAAAAAAATTAGTATGAACTTGTGCTGTTATTCCTAATCGGCCTCATTATTTCTCAACAAAGAAGTTGGGGATGATCATAGGAGAAAAATGTCAAGTAGACATTGATTCTGTAGGCAGCTACTGTATATCTTAACAATAAGAGCCCGAAATCTTGTACTTCTAATGTAATTCATTGGTCATGAATGTGATTTATTCTTTCAAAAACCAACAAGGTTCTCATCGAACCAGTTGCACCACCTTTCTATTTAGCAACAGAAGTCTTTTGTGTCTTCAATAACAACAGTTCTTATCGTTTGATACTTGTAATTTTGGACCCAGACATATGCTCTCAATTAGTCCACTAAGGCCCATTAAATTTCTGATATATTAGTAAGCTAATGCTTCAAATAATATACTCATTTTTATATACGACTGCCCCAATTAATTTTTACCTTTGTTACCTCTCTTTCAAAAATAGAGTTTACATTTGTTGGCAGCCAATTTATCATCACACCGCCAGACATATAAGCAAATAACCTGCAATTAGCATTTGTCGTTTTAAGACTTTAATATTGCTCTCCTACGCGTATTATTATGCTGAGTTGCTAAGTAGCTTACAACTGAATATTTCTTTCTAGTCTTCGCCATTCAAGAATCATATTAAGTTCGGTGGAAACCTCATCTTATCAATTTAAAAGTGAACCAACATACGTAAGGGCCATAATAAAAGATTAAAAAAATAAATAAAACTGTATAATAGTTCATTCACGTTCATAATTAATGATTACTACAGATATTTTCCACAATCTTGCAACCAAGAAGAGAGGAAATGTTGGAGGTGGCGATTGGAGAAATGGCCGAGGCCGATGGAGAAGATGATCAAAGGCTAACTCTTTACAAAAGCCCATATATTCTCCCTCAAAGCCCGCTACACTCGCGTTGGCCCATTATACTTGAACCCAATAAAACAAAAGCCCATTAAAATCCCATGACATCACCTTACATATTAATATTCTACTAATTCCTATAATATAATTAAGAATACACATATATAAGATTAAATATACTAGAAAAATGGACGTAGGGAAGTGATGAATGAATGATGAATGTAGCGACAAGAAGCACATTCGCTAAACAAACAAAAAATCAGTATAAAAAACATATTTATCTTCCATTATTGTGTGAAGCATGCATTATTGGCATTTGGTGTATCTCACTCTCTTCTCCCTTCAACAACCAACGCTCCCCCAGACATTTTCTTTCTTCTGGGAAGAAGGCAGTATTAAGTGCTGAGGTGACAACCAATTGTGGGTTCATCACCATGAAGAACAATAGACAAATTCCCACTTGAATACCACATACAGTTGTTCTCAATAATATTAGTCATGGCGTCAACCAAGGTGGTGGGTCGAGTACAGTTCTTCACAGCTATGCCAACGTTAGGATCGAAACTCCAAAGCAACGTCGATACACCTTAAAATGAAGCATAATCCGATGCATTATAGATAGGGGTGCTAAACAAGCGAGCGTTAGATTGAACGAGTTTTAAAAATATATGTTTGAGCTTGACTCGAATATTTTTTTACATGTTCGAGCTCGACTCAAACTCAAATAAACTTAAACTATTTAATTTTTTCAAGCTTAAACCTAAATCGTTCGTGAGCTCGAAACCGATTCAAACTCAGCTCGTTTGTGAACTCGAAATAAGCTTAATTAAAAGTCATAACTCAATTAAAAACATGTACCCACAAACTTGATCAAAGGTTAATGACTTGAATACCTATCATCTCAACTATTTCACTTCTTTGCTAATCCATTATAGCTAAATGAATATAACTAGTTATAATTAAACTTATTAGTATCTATATATATATAATATAAAAATTATATTATTACATTATTTTATCGAATTTAGTTTGAGTCGAGCTATAAGTAGAGTTCGAGTTATAACCGAGTTGAGTCGATTCAAGTCGAATACAACCTTGCTAAAACTCGGCTCGTAAGATTTGAATTCGAGTCAAGTTCGAATTCGAGCATTTAAATGTTAAGTTTCGAGTCGAGTCGAACTGAGCCAAATATTAAATGCTCACAAGTTGATTCGATCAATTAGCAACCCTAATTATAGAGATATGCATAAAGTGATGGATTGTATCTCATCCTAGAGAATTTATTGATCGACTAAAAGCTGGACAATTTTTTTTCTTCAACGATATACCCAAAAGTGTTGGGTGCCTGGGTTTCAAATTATGATTTATGTAATTATAAGTAATAAAAGATTTAATAGGCAAATGTCTTTTTTGATATCAAGTACTCTCCTCTTTTATTCTAGTTTGAGACCGACAATTATTGATGGAGTTACTATAAGCTAGACACTCTTTGCAAAAAGTTGTATGTGGGCACTGATAATTGCTCCATCTTCATTATATATAGATATAGAAGCAATAATATGATGAAAAAATAAAAGATTTTTGGCATAATTCTATGGGAATGAATAAAAATCAGGCTAGCTCATGTTCAACACTGAATTCGCTTCTAGCTTGAGCCCGGACTATTGAATTGAACTTCAAGCTGCAGAGTGCAAACAAGACGATTTTAATTAGCAAAATTCGATTTGATGTCTTGCTTGCTTGATGGGGAACCTCAACAGATTTTGGTGATGTTGCCATTGCGTGCCTTCTTTGATGTATGAGATATGAACAAGAAGATCACCACATTCTTTAATATTCATTACATATGTAGGTCGCAATCAATTGGAATGTAGCGTCTCAACGCTATGAAGCTATCAACAGCATGAGGAAGGCAGGGGGGATCTCTGTTAAAAGTCTACAAAGGGGATGTCAATAATGAGCACAGCTCACTTGATGCAGATGGGGTTGGACCCATAAGAGTATGGTGAACAGCAAAACCCACCGAATTTTAGGCTGACCAAACTCCCCTGGTGTACCAATTGGGTCCTCAAATCCAGAAAACATCTATCGTACCGTTGCCTTCAAGTGGCCCAGTTGGGCAGCACAGTTGCAGCAGCAGTCAAGCTTCTAGCTTCAAGCTTTGGCAATGGCGTTTAGGCAGTGTGGAGAAGGAAAACTTTGCCCTCTTTAAGTCCCATCAATGGGTTGTGAAACAAAAGAGCGCAGGAATTCCATGGCAAGAGACAAGAACAAGACTCGAAGAGCTGGGTTTTAGTGAAGATGACATGCATACACCATTGAAGGGTCTCAAACAAAGCTCCCTTGTCAATGGAGAATATCCCATTAGAGTAAGCAGAGTAATGGCCGACTTAAGCAGGACACAACACATGATTGGTTTTTTCTCTCTGATGTGATCTTTCCTATTTACGAATATTCATATCATTGTGGTTAATCATCATTTATGCCAGTCTTCCTTTATCTCCTATTATAAGGTTGCAGATGGCTTTGGCCTACACACAAGTGTTCATGTCAATCTCTGCATGATCCCAACATGGGCTCACAAAATTTATGTCCGCGACGAAACATTATGGCCCTTCTTTCATTGTTCTAAATGAATCCTTACACCTTGTGCCAAATTATTTCATGCTATAATACATAAATGTTAACATGGTTAGTATATATACTAATAATATATATAATAATAATATATATATATATATATATATATATATATATATTCAGATAGAAGTGCTACTCATATCAATCTATTATTTAGCCTATTTATAATCAAATGTATAATTAAGAACTAGACACTTGCTAGACATGGCATCTCTTGTCATGTTCATCATAATGAAGGTCACGAATAATAGTAATAATAATGGAGTTATTATGATGATCAGAAGCATACTCTAATATATATATATATATATATATTAATGTGATCCTAGAGATGCCCAAGAGCCACTTAGTAAAGTAAAAAATGATAATGAACGTGGAGTTTGGAAAAAAACAAAGTGTTGCATGCATGGTGCACCTTTGCATGTCCAAGCATAGATAATGATAAATTATCAACATTGAGTATTGAAACCATGCGAATTCTATAAAATAAATGCTTATGTATTTTTTATTAGAGTTGATATACTATTGTTTGTATTATAACCGTATGCAGTGATCCGTATTGCGTTTAGCCTGTGATGATATCAAATCCAAATCAAACACGAAAAGAATTAAAAAGAAGGTCGATATATCTAACTAACCTTGTCGATATCTTACCCAGAAGGATTAAGTACACAAAAGCCAATATCAACTCATTCTCGCAAACGCTTCATTCAAATATGTTCACCGCTAAGTGGACCGAAGATAAAGAGGTGCAGGGCACACGGATCCCTTATACAAAGCTCTGAGTAAGTACAGTTAAATTTTTTACATATTTGCCACCGAAAGAGGGACTTAGTTTCGGAATGTAGCAGACATCTAGTCAAGCCACCCCCCTTTATGAAGCAGAAAATGGCGGTGCCTGTTCAAAAATGTACAATTCTTCTTGCAGGTCGTGAGCCTAATCTCTTCGTGTCAGCAATCACAACTTGGAATTGATCTAAATGATCTCTAGTAGTTTTCCACCAATCCCACCGAAAGAGTGTGCAACTAAATATCAACCGCATGATTTTATTTTTGTTACTTCAAGTTTTATATATTATTTATGGCTGCGTATACATCACATGTTTTTTGCGCAAATGACAAAACAACTAGAAGGTGCATTGGATGTTGTTTGTGTGGTTTGAAGGAAGGCGAAGTGCAGGTGGGTCCGCTGAAAACTATTGCGAATTAAACAACTATTGCGTGCCATGCAAAGCATATAATTTACTTTGTTTGTTTGCGTGGACACTGGATTAACATGAAATAATTTGATAATTATGAGCTACAATTAACTTCGTAATTAAAGGTCAGCAGAAAATTGAAATTTTATAATCTCACTGGCTATAATATAAACATGCATGCATGGAATGCATGGCAGGGCATGAAGATTAACTTGACTAATAAATATGAAATTAATCTGTTCATTACACACATCAAACGTATACATAAAACATATAGATTTATGATTCAGTTCATCGACTAATAAAATTTAAAAAGATAATCAGCCATTGGCTGTCAGACCGACTAAGCAATACGAGTGAAAGTACCCATTTATTATTAAAAATTTTAACTGTTATTAAGAGTATTTAATGAATGGTAGTTTTCTTAATTATAATCGTCTTTTAAGCAAATTATTGCTACTTGTAGCTTGGGCCAACGCTTCACGAGATCTAAATTAAAGTCAAGGTGAAATTAACTTGTAGATATTCCTAGGAAGGAACCTCTTATTATTGACAGAGAAAGATGAAAATATCAAAAGAAACACAAAGCATGAAATTGTTTTAAACCGCACGCTTGAGTTGTATATAGACCACGATGCCTATATAAGTTTCCATGCACAAGCAAAGGCACCGACCTTTTTTCAATTAAAACACGTAATAACGTTGAACACCTGCCCGTCAAAGATCATGTAGAAGAAAGTAGAGGATTTGCGGCTTCTAATTTGCTGAGCGGGTGAAGTTAGGTTCTTATCATTTGCGGCTTTCATAGTGCCAAGTCCTAGCAAGTAACATTGAGTAGAAAATATATCAACTAATCTGTCGTAAGGTACCGAGACACTCAGCCAGTAACCCAGCTAGTATCTTATATACATTCAGGCAGTAGACACTATAAAGCAGTTAAATATAATGGCATGAGTACAAATCAGATTAATTTGAGAAGTGGCAAACCTTGTGGAATTTGCAGAGTAATATTATCATTTATATATTTATCATGAGTAATTATAAAATTAGTTGACATTTCTTAAGACATAATCATACGGTGTAGTACTATACATTAATTCACATATTAGGTATTATTGCCTTGTATGGCCTAATTACCATTTAACTAATTGGTTGGGAAGTGGGGAAAAAATCGCTCTTTGTAGTCCTTAAAAAAAAACAAACAAAAAGACCGCATAGGCTAAATGAGCAAAAAACGAATAGTCATAAATAAAAATTTCAAAAGAATGATTTATTTGGATAAGCTCTGATTAAACCAAATTTGATTCATTTACGAAATGTATTTGCTTTCACTTGCTGGTCAATGGTCAAAAAAGGTCAAAGTTAAAGAAAGTTGTGAGTGCACGCGTGCGCCGCCCGTGCGGCCTTGCGTGCGCATGACGACATCCGGAACATTCTTTGTCCCGAACCGATGGAACGGAACACGGCCGGCGCACCAACTCGGACCGCAATTACATGGGACCCATTGATTTCCCCTAGATCTCGAGATCGTGGACCACGTAGGGCTTGTATCTGATTTCCTCCGACCACTTCGGTGAAATGCTTATTCGAAATTATATATATATATATATATATATATATATATAGCCTAGGGTAAAAAATGATGTTTATTTAAAAAATGCAATGTCGAGTTATTTGGCTTTGAAAAAAAAAATTGAGCTATTTTGGAAAAGAAAAAGTTGAGTCTCCTATCTTTTTAAGTTCAAAGTTATTCATGCATGACTAGGGCCAATGTTAACCAAGAACTGTCAAATAATTAACTTCTTGTGTTAAAATACTAGAGTATTTTTGCTCTTACTATATTTTCATCTTGTTTGCAGTGTGGTTGATTTCGGCTCCAAAATAGCTCTACGGGTTATTAATACTTACTTGATTTATTTTTATAACTATTAATTATTATTAAAAAATTTAGGAGTATAATATTTCTTTCCAAATTAAAAAAACTATAAAAATTAGTAAATTATATTTATATAATATCATAGGAATTAAAATGTATACTTAATAATATATACATAATTTAGAGTTTTTATTTATTTATTATTATTATTTATTGATAGGAAAATTTACAATATATTTTATCCAAATTTAAAATCTAAGAATTTTGATAAATTCTATTTAATTTTTGAAATTTTCCTTGAATGAAAATTTTTTACTTATTAATACTTACTCAATTAATATAATATTACTCATTTGTAATGTGAAATTAAAAAAATTTTATTATGTGTCTATAACTATTGTATTTTAAAAATTTATCTTTTTGTTAAAGTTAGATAGATGTTATTATTTTATTTAAAAATAATAATTAGTTTTTTTGAATTATTTGTATATTTTAATATATATTATTAATATATATAAAATATACTGCCTACATCGCTAAGGGTCTTTGGCTAGATATATATGCCCATAATTACTTGGGAAAAAAAACTTGGAAACAAATGTGTTCCTATTGTATTAGGGATGTAAATGAGCCGAGCTAAGCCGAATTTGTATAAAATTTATTGTGTTTGGGTTTGGTTGAGTCGAGGTTGAGCCGAGCTCCAACCAAGCTCCAACCAAGCTCGAGCCTAGCGAATATTTATATGATCGATTTATATAGGATCATTTTTTAATGTTATATAAGTTTAACGTGACATCAATAGTATTTACAAGTTGAGTCGAGCCGAACATTTTTTTGATTTTGAATATATCGAGTTCAAGTTTTAAGTTGAGTAGAGCCGAACACTCATTTATTTAAGCTCTATTCGTTGTTCAACGAATTTATCCATTTCGAGCCGAATATTTTTTTGAACATAAAATTCACGAATACAAAATTAATGAGCGCAAGCCGAGCCGAGTCGAGTCGAGCCAAACATAAAATAATTGATGCTTAGTTCGTTTACACCCCTAATTGTAGGATGGACCCATAACATGTGCAAGCTAAGAAATTTGCAGCTTAATTACACACAGAATTATAAGGGTAATCTTCGCCGTAAAATAAACTCTGAATGAGTTGGATTAACATAAACTAATACTAATTGGTATCAGAAGGTATGGTTAAGGGTGCGGGTTTGAATAAGCCGCATTCCCAAGGTCGCCTCCTATCTACCCCCTGATCACTTAACCCTAAACCATTATCTCTTTTGATTAATTAATGTTTAATGCACGGCGCTTAGTACGAATGAAGGGTTAATTGCATTTTGGGCAGCTAAAAGAGATCATCTTCGTGCCGGATTTCAACGTTGCAAATGACCGGGTTGACCCGTTAAGAGCCACCATTGTTAATTTGATTCTCCAAATCAAATAGCATGACTTTGGCTAATACTTTGATTAATTAAATCAATAGATTAAAGTACAACGAGATATGTCGGCCGTTGTGGGTTCACGTATTTTCCCCACTCAAGACGGTTTCGAATGTGTATATAATATGTTATTATAAGATATTTGTTTTCAGCATACTTAGTTTGTTTTGTGAGGTTGAATGTGAGGGTGGCTATTATATTTGGACTCGACATTAAGTAAAATAATTGATTAATGAGTTATTAATCAAGGACAGAGAAGCCCACAATTCGACTTTTCACACGTAATTTAATTTGATCCATACGTAATTATAAAAATATTATGATAGATAATTGCGTACTTAAAACAGGTAATATCTCACTATTTAGATAGTGGTTGTGATTAGGTAAAGTGGAGTTTATAGTGCATATGTTTATTGTAACGAGAGTGCTCTATTTATGGCGTTTATAACGAACAACAACGTTTGAGCTTAGCTAGCTTTGCTTATATTAAACATATGTTCAAATTAATAAATAGTTAATCAGCCATTACTTGTAAGGGGAGAAATTTATTAGGTCAAGTTGTAGTTACATAATTATTTCGAATTTCCAACTTCCAATAGATTGTGTTGGCACCTACACCCTATTCCCTCCCAATCCAAAGCCCAAGGTCGAGGGAGAAAATTTCTACAAGCTAGGCAACTTGCCAACCATACTTAGATTAATATTAAAGATATACTTAGATTGGGCTAATCAATGAAAGCACGCATGTGAAAGTTAATTGGTTCTTATGATGAGGTGCCATTTATAATTAAGCCGATTACTTAAGCTGTATCATGACGTTACTAGTAAAACAAAAATATAAAAGTTGATTTTGACGTTTATTGTTGAATTCGAGCATGTAGTGCGAGCCACACTGCAGTATTTCATAGAAACGTGACAATACAAAGAGAGAAAAATTTCATAATAAAAAGAGTATTTATTTCATTATTATGAAGAAACTATGCATTCAACGTAAACTTAAAAATGAACAAATTATTTTATGTTCAAATACTAAACATAAAAATCTCAAGGACTCGTAATTACTATGCAAGTATATATTGTAATTACGGTGGCAAAAAAATAAAAGTATATCTTGTAATTTATAGACCTTAAGCTATATTGTCTGCGTCTATATGTTATACAGCTTTTTACCTCGTCTTAACTATATTAATTAGTAAGTTAAGTAGCAAATAATAATAGCAGATGACAAAAGCTTAAAATGAGTCCTCCTCCAATTCAATTACCTTCATTAATCCCATAATAATTTTCTCATTCTCATATATCAAATCTCAAATGTTCTAAATAACATTACAAATATAAAGTTTTATAATTGTCTTGCCCATCTCTTATATATGTCTATATAGTAACCAGCTCCCCTTTACAACTCCAAATAAGCCAAGTAATATTTAATTACACATGAGCGAAAACCAAAAATCGAGTCAATGGCTAATCATCTCATAATGAAACTAATATTTACTATATATACACACCCACATATATATATATATATATATAT
>JAVDBV010051124.1:0-13411 GCA_032619315.1 Piper longum
AGTATTGTGAGACCACAGATTCTTGTAAACAATTTTGGCAAGTGTTGCAATCAGTTGGACATCTCAATTGACTACCTAGTTAGGATCCCCACATGCACTTGCTGAACTTTTTGGCAACTATTACTATTTCTATTTTCTTTAAATGGGACAGCCAGGCTGTGGTTTAATTCACTCACCAAATGCAATCATTACTTGGGAAGAGATGACAAGAAAATTTATGTTGAAATATTATCCACCTTCCAAGATAGTACAATTCAGGAATGAGATTACTTCATTTGTTCAATTAAAGAATAAATCCTTCTATGATACATGAGAGAGGTGTTGATGAAGTATCCCCACCATTGAATTCAACTCTGTGTATAGATTATGACTTCTTAAAATGGGTTACTGAGCCAACAAAGTCAATAGCGGATGTTGTCGTAGGAGGGTCTATCATGACAAAAACTTATGATGAAGCTTATTAGTTAATGGACAAACTAGCTTTCAACCACCTTTAGATGATGTATGAAAGGACAACAAGGAAAACTGTGCTAGAATTAATACAAATGGATGCTCTTAATACCTTATCAGGACAGATGACTACATTAAGCAAGCACGTGTAGAATCTAAAGGACAAGATTTAGGCCAGTGCACAAGTAGCACAAGTTATGTCATGTGATTCTATAGAAATAATCACTCATCGGAGCAATGCTTCTTGCATACAACGACAACCAACTTCATAGGCAATTATAATAATAATCAGAGCAACTTCTACTCCAACACCTATAATCTAGGATGGAGATACCATCCAAACATTGGATGGGGAGGAAACTAAGCTGGTGGACAAAACCTCAAGCTCAACTCCAAGCACCATTAGGGTTCTAAGCCCATTCACCGAACAAATTACAACAACCTAGAGAGAAGAAGTTGTCAATGGAAGAAATGTTTATGCAGTTCATGCAAACTCAGCTACAACAAATGCAAACTTAGCAGGCCTCCATTACGAACTTGCAAACTAGCTAACAAAGTTGGCAAATGCTTTGAACAACCGCCAACCTGGAAGACTCTCTAGTGACACACAAGTGCTTAGAATGGAAGAGGGTAAAGAACTCAAAGTAGTTGAGTTAAGAAGCCGAAAGAAACTACATGAGCCCTACAGGAACCAAGAGCCGGATATAATTGAGGAAAAAGGAAGCCCAAGATTCGATCCTAGAAGAAGAAAATGAAGATGGATGGGTAGGAGTGGAGAAAACATTTCCTCAACCTAAACTTGGAAAATATGTTCCAAAACTCCCTTATCCATAGAGACAACAAAGGAACAAAATAAATTAGAAATTCCATGAATTTTTGAACATTTTTAGAAAGTTGACAATCAACATCCCATTTCCCGAGGCATTAGAGAAAATGCCTAGTTTTGCCAAGTTCATGAAGCAAATCTTGTCAAAAAAGAAGAAGCTGGAGGAGTTGAAACAGTGGCATTAAACAAAGAAAGTAGTACAATGCTCCAAAGGAAATTATCCCCAAAGTTAAAGAATCAAGGAAAATTTATCATTCCTTGTTCCATTAGATCAAATTTTTCATGAAAGGCCCTCTGTGAGTTGGGCACTAACATTAATTTGATGTCATTGTCCATTTACAGAAGGCTGGGGTGATGAAAAGTGAAACTCACTACTCTAAAATTATAGTTGGTTGAAAGATCTTCTGACGACAAAATTTTGGACCAATGATAAACATTCCATCAATTGTCAAACTTGCGAAGGTGGAGTTGAAGCCCTTGCATGTATGCATTTCTTGAACACTTTAATACTCTTTATATAATTATTTTTGTGTCACTCACTTCTTTGCTGGAAGAAAAGTTGAGAATCCTAAGAATTCACAAACTCTCCATTGGATGGACAATTCTAGACATTAGATGCATTAGCCTAAATGTATGCATGCACAAGATTCTACTGGAAGAAGGACACAAACCAATTGTTGAACAATAGAGACACCTCAATCCTATAATGAAGGAGGTAGTAAAAAAAATACTCAAATGGTTGGATATTGGAATCATCTACCCAATTGTTAATAACTCATAGGTTTGTCCTACCTAATGTGTTCCGAAGAAGGGAGGGATAACTGTTGTGCCCCAGTGAAAACAATGAGCTGATTCCTTATAGAACAGTCTCCGGTTGAGGAGTGTGTATGGACTATAGGAAGCAGAACAAGCCACCAAAAAAGATCATTTTCCTTTGCCATTTATTGATCAGATGTTAGATAAATTGGTTGGGAAAGAATATTATTTTTTCCTATATGGTTATTTTGGATACAATCAAATAGCAAAACATCCAAAGGATCAAGAAAAGTCCAAATTCACATGTTCGTATGGAACATTTACCTTCAAAAGGGTGCCCTTTGGACTATAGAATGCCCGAGGAACATTACAGAGATGCATGATGTCCTATTCACACATGATCTAGGATTGCATGGAAATCTAGACATTTGATTAGTACATTTGATTTATGGATGACTTTTAATTATTTGGTTGTACATTTGATTAGTGCTTAAAAACTCTAGACAAAGTTCTACAAAGGTGTGAAAGTTCCAACTTAGTTTTAAATTGGGAAAAATGTCACTTCATGGTAACAGAAGGAGTTGTACTAGGACACTGAATCTCAAGGGCCAGAGGTGGATAGAGTAAAAATAGAAATTATTTAAAAGACACCACTGCCCACTAATTAATATCAAGGGATTAAGAAGTTTTCTAGGCCATACTAGATTTTTCAGAAGATCCATAAAGGACTTTCAAAAATTACAAAGCCAAATTGCAATTTATTAGAAAAGATGTAGCATTCAGTTTTGATGGTACTTGTATAAGAGAATTAGTAAACTAAAGGTAAAACTCATTTCAGACCTGTTATTGTCACACCAATCTGGTCACAACCATTCGAGTTAATATCTGATGCAAGTGATTAGCCATTGGAGGTATCTTGGGCTAGCACATCATCATAGTCTTCCACACCATCCATTGTCCAAACAAAATATTAAGTGAGAGCCAAGTAAACTATGCCACCACAGAAAAGGAATTATTGGTTGTAGTGTAAATAATGGATAAATTCAGATCATACTTAATGGGCACCAAGGTGACACTTCACACAGACTATTCATCTTTAAATTTAGAACAAATTGAACTTTCATTGGTTCACAAAATGAGATTACAATCAGTATTTATATCATTTCATCTAAGTAACTTGATGAGCACGACATCTATATGTCATTTCATAGACATTCCTAATTCAAAACTTCTACATTGAGTCATATCCTTTGCATTGAGAACATGTCTAATTTAGACTTCTTCATTCAATTGTATCCTTTACATTGAGATCCCCCCTCAAGCGAGGCAGAGGGAAAATGCCAAGCTTGAACACATTCTTAGAGAAAAGGTGTAGCAGTAATGCTTTTGTCAATATATCAGCTAACTGATCTGTTGAGGGAACATGTTAAGTTTGTAATTGTACAAAGCAACCTACTCTCTAACATATTGATAATCAACCTCAATATGCTTGGAGTGAGCATGAAATACTGGACTGAGATTATCACAAGATAAGATTGGTGAAGATGATTGATGAATGTGAAGATCTTTTAAGAGAAAGGAAAGTCAAGTGATTTTAGTAGCAATTACTGCCATGGCACGATACTTAGCTTTGAGACAGTTGGTTGTTTCTTTGCAGACCAAGAAATGCAATTTGATCCAAGAAAAGTGCAAAAATCAGTTGTAGATATGCGTGTTTGAGAACATCATACCCGGTCAGAATTAGAATAGGCTATGAGAGAGAAATTAGTTTGTGAAGATAAGAAATGTCCATGATCGAGTGTGCCTTTGACATATCTGAGAATTCTCTTAACTTGTGAAAAATGAAAATCAGTTGGGTGTTCCATATTTTGACAAGCACAATTTACAGCAAAGGAGATGTCTGGTCATGTAAATGTGAGATATTGGAGGGATCCAACAAGCTGTCGATACAGAGTAGGATCATGAAATGGAGGAGAATGATCTGGTGGTTTTTTCTTATATGCAATTGGAGTTGATAAAGGTTTTGCATCAAGTAATCTGGCATTTTTCAGTATGGTGGTAGCATATCTTTTTTGAGATAAAAATAATCCATGAGAATGAGTTTGAACCTGTATACCCAAAAAGAAATGTACCTTACCAAGATTCTTCATGGAAAATTCATTATTCAAGTCTTGTAATAGTCCATCAAGTAAAACAGAAGAGTTTCCTGTGATTAGCATGTCATCAACATATAGAAGTAAGAAAACCATATCACCATCTTTTCTAAGAACAAACAAGGAAGATTCAGCAATGCTTGAATGAAAGCCCTTTGAGAATAAGAAGGGACTAAACTTATCAAACCAAGCACATGGAGCTTGTTTCAATCCATATAAGGCTTTCTTAAGCTTATAGACAGATGTGGGAAATGCTGAATTCTTGAATCCTAGTGGCTGAGAAACATAGACAGTCTCCTTTAGCTCTCCATACAAGAAGGCATTTTTAACATCAAATTGGAGAATGTTCCATCTCTTTACAACAACAAGAGAAAGAACAGTATGCACAATTGCTGGTTTTACAATAGGAGAAAATGTTTCACAGAAGTATACTCCTTGTTGATTATTACCTTTTGCAACAAGGCGAGCTTGAAGCCTTTCTACAGTATCATCAGCATTGTATTTGACACGAAAAATCCATTTAGTTCCTATAACTTTCATATTAGAAGTTCTAGGTACCAAATCCCAAGTTTGATTGTCTTCTGAAGCTTGAATTTCCTCTTGGATAGGTTGAAGCCAGCCTGGATGTTCAAGAGCTTCTTTGACACTAAATGGTTCTATAACTATATCATCAAGTTTGGTAGTTACCAGTAGTGCATACTTTGGATTTAATTTAACAATACCAAGCTTTGACCTGGTAATCATGTAGTGATGAGGTTTAGTAGGTAGCACAACATTGTTACTTTCGATAGTGGTAGAAGGAATAGATGAGGAAGCGTCAACAGCAGGGATTGCTGGTTCAAAAGATTCAATATTGTATTGATGCATAGAAGAGTTTGTATCAGTACTAAGGCGACTAACAATACTCGTATTTGGTTTATTAATTGTGAAAGGAACCAAATCCATGTAGGTTAAATGTTTCAAGTCAGTTTTGGAGTAACACGAATTTTTTGTTGAGAGAACATCTTGTAAGGAAAGTCATGTTCATAAAAAATAACATCCCTAGATGTAAAAAACCTCTTGGAAGAAATATGACAGTAGAGATATCCCTTGTAATGAGACCTATATCCAAGAAAAACATATGGTAATGATCATGGTAAAAACTTGTGTCCATTTTGGGGCCTTAGACAGGGATAACAACAACAACCAGAGACTTTGAAAGAGGAGTAGTCAGGATGCTTTTTAAATAAAGCAAAATAAGGAGAAATGTTATGTTTCAAAACTGACGAAGGTTTTCGATTCATGATGAAAACTGTTGTAGAGAAGCTTTGTGTCTAGAATTGAGATGGAACATCACTATGAAACAGCAAGGACAGACCAATTTCCACAATTGTTCTGTGTCATCTTTCAGCTCTGCCATTTTGTTGAGGTACGTATGGACAAGAGACTTGATGAGTTATACCATTGGATGAACAATAATTTTGCATTATTGTGGACATGAATTCCCCACCTCCATCAGATTGCAAACATTTGATTTTCATTAAAAATTGTCTTTGAACATACGCATCAAAGGCAAGAAAGACATTGTAGAAATCTGATTTATTACATAATGGATAGAACCAAGTGAATCTAGTACAATCATCTATAAAAATGACATAATACCTAAAGTTGTCAATGGAAACAACATATGCTGGTCCCCAAAGATAACAATGTACTTTATCAAATGGATTAGCACAATAGTTCTTATTTTTTGGAAATGCTAAACGAGTGGATTTAGCTAATTGACAACTTGATCAAATGGATAAAAATCAGTTACAAGCTCAGTATCTATCAAATTTGAATTTTTACGAAGAAAAATTACAAGCTCAGTATCTGCAAATAAGTGATCTTGTAAAGACTGTCAGCTTTAGAACCTTGAAGAAACACTCGTCCACTCTCTCTATTAATAACAAGCAAGCCAGTGGAAGTGAATTCAAAATCACAATTAAAATCAATTGTGAATTGACTGATTGATAATAGGTTTTGCTTCAATTCAAGAACATGTAAAACATTCTTTAATATAATGGATCCAGTTGAAGTTTTGAGAGTTATATTACCAATGTGCCGAATAGAAAGTTTCTTCCCATCTGCAATTAATAAACTTTCAAAACTAGAATAAGTTGTTTAGCTATCAAAGAGATCAAGAAAGTATGTCATATGAGATGACGCACTTGAATCAGGGAGCCATTGAGAAACATCAGCAGTATTCATTTGAAGAGCACTTAGGGCTTGCTGGACATTTTTAGTATTAGAATGAAGAGTTGGTACTCTAAATTCTTTGTTGAACCTTTTGAAGCACTTATGAGCAATATGTTCAGGTTTAAGATATTTGACAAATTCTTTGTTGAACCTTTTGAAGCACTTATGAGCAATATGTTCAGGTTTAAGATAGATTTGACACATTGATTTGAAAACTTTGGGTGCTTCTTTCAATTCTTCCTCATTGCGAACTGGTTGCTTAGGAGTTAAAGCCACATTATTGTAAGAAGTTGTATGCATTGTAAGTATAGGAGTGAATCCACATTTATCAGAGGAAAAACCATGTGATGAGAGTTTTGATTTTTGAGTTTATATGCAGGAAAGGCCAATGGAGAAACAACTTCTACTCCAGCTTGAAGGATAATACGTGACTCATAGTTGTGCAACATAAACAAAATTTTAGAATAATCAGGTAATGGAGGCTTGAGAATCATAGTTGTAAGCATCTGGTAGTTTGCTCCTAGTCCATTGAGCATCCAAAATGATTTTCGATCATCAGTTAATGGTTTTCCAATTACAGCAAGTTCATCACAAACTTTTTTGTATTTACTCAAATAATTATCCAAAGAATCACAATGCTCATGCTTAAGAACTTGCATTTGATGATTCAGAGCAAGTTCCCTATCCATTGTTGCCTTTACAAATTTAGATTTTAATGCATTCCAAACATCAGCAACGGAATCAATTCCAATAACCTGAGCTAAAATTTCTCCACTAAAACTACCTATTATCCATCCGTTGATCAACTTAGCAGTTATCTTCCAAGCAAACTAATCTGGATTTGGTACTAGTTGAGTAGTATCATTCGACTAATGAAGTATAGTTTGGGATGGAACAATTCATGTTCCATCCAAAAATCCAATACAACCTTGAGACTCAATGAGATTAGCTATCTGAGACTCAATGAGATTAGCTATTTGAGACTCCCACATGAGAAAATTCATTGCATGAAGTCGTAGAGTAACATAGGAAGAATGCATGAATATGAATGTGATAAGGATATTTCATCAAACATTGTGGAGTTATTCAACTACATTGAGAACTATAGGTAGGAAACCATTGATATGTCATAGCAGGATCAACAATGGATGAGTCCATAGATGGTTCAACAGAAGATCGATGAGATTCACTAGAAGATTAGAAGCCATTGTATTTTTTGATCAATCGCTGATTGAAATAAATGAAATTTCATCAAAAGAAATGATATCACCATGAGAAAACAAAGTATCTTGTCATGGAACATAGTATTGCAGAACCACGAAGTAGAGTATTCAAAGAAAATTCGCCGTTGAAGCTTAATATTGCATAGAAGAGCAATTTGTAGAAACTTGCATCAAATCAAGAAGAAAGAAGAAGCGAGAGAGAGTGATCTTCTGACTCTAATACCATGAGAACAAATTGAACTTTCATTGATTCACAAAATGAGATTACAATCAGTATTTATATCATTCCATCTAAGTACTTGATGAGCACAACATCTATATGTTAGTTCATAGACATTCATAATTCAAAACTTCTACATTGAATTATATCCTTTACATTGACAACATGCCTAAGTTAGACTTCTTCATTCAATTGTATCCTTTACATTGAGATAAATACCCATTGCAAAGGGAAGATGCCAAATCGAGGATTATCAGATGGGTGTTGTTATTGCAAAAATTTGATCAAGAAAGAAGAGACAAAAAAGGCTCTGAGAATGTAATAACTAATCATTTGTTTAGAGTAGTGAACGTCGAGAACGAAGCCAACTCATTGCCAATTGAAGAAATTGTTCTAGATGAGCAACTTTTTTAGGTGAGTATATCTAACTTACATTGGTTTGCAGACTACGTAAATTTTTTGGTTGGTCAAGTTCTCTCCTTAAATATCTCACGCTAATCAAAAAGAAAGTTTTTGATTGACATCACTAACTATCATCAGGATGAGTTATATCTGTTTAAAAAATTCAAGTGACAAATGATTTAAATATGTGTCACAAAAGAAGAAATATATGACATTCTCTATCATTGTCACTCATCAGAATATGGAGGACATTTTAGATGCCAATGGATGGCCATGAAAGTTTTTCAATCAAGATTCTATTGGCCCTTTTCAAAGAGACTAACTCTTTTGTGAAGCAGTCTGATAGATGTCAAAGAAGTGGAAATATATCGGAAGGCAAGAGATGCCCTTGCATAGAATCCTTGAAGTTGAGATCTTTGATATATGGGGTATAATTTTATGGGATCATTTGTGTCATACAACAACAACCTCTGCACACTAGTAGTTGTTGATTGTGACTCAAAATGGGTGGAGGAACAAACATTCCCAACCAAGGATGCGAAGGTAGTTATTAAGTTTTTAAATAAAAACATCTTTAGTAGAATTGGCACAAGGCCTGAAAACCTTATTGGCAAAGTATGGAGTCAAGCATAAGATCACAATAGCAAATCATCCATAGGCAAGTAGTCAAGCAGAAATTGTCAACCACAAAATCAAGAGAATTTTAGAGATAGTTGTAAGTCCATCAAGAAATAATTGGTCACTTAAACTAGATGATGCATTATGGGGTTATAGAACAACTTTCAAGGCACCAATTGGAATGTCCCTCTATAGACTGGTCTTTGAGAAAGCATATCATCTACGCTTAGAGCTAGAGGGGAAGACTTCCTAGTGAGTCTCAAGTGCCCAAGATGGAAGAAGAAAAAGAATGCAAAGTAGTAAAGTTAAGAAGTGGGAAGAAGTTGTTTGACCAATGCAAATCACCTAAAGCATAAAAGCAAAATCAAAGCTAAGGTATGGATGAAGAAAATGAAGATGGGTGGGTAGAGGTATAGAAACCAATTCCTCAACCTAATCCACCAAAGTATGTTCCAAAGCTTCCCTACCTGCATAGGAAACAAAGAGAAGGGCTGGATCAGAGATTCCAAGATTTTCTGAACGTTTTCACAAAGTTGGAACTCAACATCCTGTTTGTTGAGGCATTGAAGCAAATGACTAGCTATGCCAAATTCATGTAACACATCTTGTCGAAGAAAAAAAGGCTAGAAGAGATATAAATAATAACTCTGAATGAGGATTGCACTACTGTGTTTCAAGGAAAACTACCTCCTAAGTTAAACAATCTTGGTCGTTTTATTATTCCATGTTCTATAGGATCAACTTTTTCAATCAAAGCACTTTATGATCTGAGCACTAGCATCAACTTGATGCGAGTATCGATTGATTATAAGCTAGGATTGGGAGAAGTGTAGCTGTAAAATTCGTCCTGTCAATCCAATCTATTTACGACCAGGTTGGCTCTTTGTTCGACTTGGTTAGTATGCAACCAGTCTAGTTCTATCTGGCTGACGCTAAATGGGTCCTTTTGTGTTGTTGTATACGTGGGCATTGGGCGTGTCCATCATTGAGTGTTATCTGGTTGGCACCAATTGTCAAGTTGTGGCCTTGTTGTTCCGGGTGTTTAGTTAGCCGAAGGTCGTGTGTCTTGTTAGACTCATGTCAAATGCATCCTCGGCATACCCATGGGCCCTAGTCGTGCTTAAATGTTGTCTCGCCCCTATTCTTCCTTTTTTCTTCTTTTCCTTTCTTTTCCTTTCTTTTCCTTCTTCTCCTTCCTTCCATTCTTCTTTCCCTTCTTTTTACCTTTTTGCGGCTAAGTGTCAAACACAAGGGCACCCTCCCAGCACCTATGCATCATCGAACGAAGGTGTGCACATACCTGTCCATGCAACACCTCTGTGTTGGCTCCAAATTATTATTTTATAAAACCTATATGCTATCCTTTTACTTCCCTTCTCTTCTCCTCTCCTCCACCTTGGCCACTACCCAGCTCTTATTCCTCCCCTCTTTCCCTTTTTTTCCCTCATCTCTCCACTCATTTCTTTTCCTTTTCCTCCCATTTCTTCCCCCTTCTCTTCCCCTTCCTTGGGGTACACTTTTCTTCCCTTTTTCTTTGGTTGTTTTGCATGATTTGCACTGTTTCGTGTAGATCTTGTTAGAATCATGTAAATCATATCATTTTGATCATTCTGGTATATAATTCAATATTTTTTACATGTTAAATCATTATAGAGTTTTATTTTTATATAAAATTTGCATCTTTATTGATATTTTGACTGTGTTTTGTGGCATTGTTGATTGTGAACAATAAAATGCTACCTAAGTCATCTAGTCAAGGGTGTAGCAATAAAAAATCTGAACTTTATAAGTTTGGATCGCATTTGAGTCATCTCGAATCACACACCAAATACTAATTAATTAAATAAGCATGGTAATAATAATTTTTCTATGCGTTTGATTAAAAAACGAGCTCACCATCTGATCTTAATTTAAATCACAATGAAATTAATTCAATAAATGATAAAAGATTTAATTAATAAAAATCATTATCTACAAAGCTAGGTTAGGTAATGATGATATCTCAATTCGCTCCTCCAGAGCCTACTGAATCTACCGGATTCGATATCTTTTAAGTTCCAGATGTTAATTCGCCTCAACGATTTAACCGTTGGGCTACCAACTAATTTACCAATCAATATTTTCATAATAATTTAGTATTGCACTATTGTGTAGTGTGCTACGATATGTCAAACTTAGGTGTCAAGTTCCCCGGAGACACTGACATCTTTCGATATCTCGATTGCGTGGGTTTATGCCCAGTTGATGTCCCTAATTTATGGACATCGCACTTATGATTTCAGCACATGGTTTATTAACTTGTTCAGTTTGATTCACGATGTATGAATTCACGTACAAACACATTTAACAAATCAGATCCGTTGTGTATTGTTTAATTTCATATTGTAAGAGATACATACTTGCCATATGTAGGACTCTTCATGGATTGCACACATTCATTATACACGGTCATGTAGCAGTCTACATAGCTAGGCCGCTCTGTAACGACCCGCCATTTTACACAATATTGTGGGCCTAGCTGGCCAGGTGTTACTCAAAAATATAACTAACTGACCCGCCCTAACCGGACTGGGTGTTACTTAAATGCTACATAATTTCTATTAAAGCAAATAAGTCTAACTTATTAAAATAATCGTCCCACAGTCTTGGACCGTTTCCCATAGTCACATTTATAACACAAGAGAGTAAAAAGGAAGTCTGCTTATTATTAATTTGCCACCTAAGTTGGCAGAAGAACCACCCAGTCATCTCTTTGTCTTTAGTTCCAGCTGCTAACCTGCAGAGGCAATTTCATGTTAGTGATTAAAGCATTAAGCCGTATAATTAAATAAAACAAGTCAATAAAAACCCTATTAATTACCTCTCAGGTCATTTTGAGATTTTGGGCTCTCAAGTCAGTTTGAGATTATTGGCTGTCAGGTCCATCCTGACATGTTCGTTACGAGCTGTCAGGTTCATTCTGACATGTCTATTATTGGCTATCAAGTCTATTTTGACATGTTCGTTACTAGAGATCAGGTCCATTCTGACCTGTCTAACTGTCAGGTCCATTCTACCATTATTGGGCTGTCAGGCCCATTCTAACATGTCCGTTACTGGCTGTCAGGGCCATTCTGACATTATTTGGCTGTCAAGTCCTTTCTGACATGTCCATTATGAGATTATGGGCTGTTACGTCCATTCTGACATGTCCAATTAGAGCTTATGGGCTGTCAGGTCCATTCTAACATGTCCATTCTGAGATTATGAAGGGTGCAGCCTCGTGTCGGACCGAGTAAATTCCTCAACCCCGGTTGTACTCGGTGCATGGTGGAAAAATTTGGGTTCAGGGCGACCAGACTGCCCACAATGCAAAATACGACATTTTAAATGATTATACGGACCTGATTAGCTTGTACGTAATCCCGCAACTGCGACCACGATCCTAATCTGAATTTTCTACAAATGAGCTTAGATTCCGTTACATACATCGAAACCCCTTGCTAAATAAAATACTAATGCCCTTATATGATGCAAGCTTATGGTGTTTGCTCATATCATCAATACATTTAAAAATAAAATAAAAGAATGCCAACAACCTAGAAATAAACAAGTGGCACACAAATCAAGACATGATAGTAATAATTAATTAATTTATAAATAATCAAGGAATACACTCATACATAATTAGATAAATAATAAATAGGGGAACATAAATAATACTCTAATAATAAAATAATAATATAATCATAGTATATAAATACCTAGCTAAACACAAGTAAATGTCATATATATTCGTGTTAGTAAGCATATGATTAATTAAATAATTAAATAAATAATAAATAATAATTCAATAAATAAATAAATATTAGTCAATATTCATTAATCATGAATAATAATATCATATTTATACAATACAAGAATAAATTAAATACAAACAAATAACAATATAAAAGCAAACATACAAAAAGATAAATAAATAAATAAATATAAAATTTAATAAACATAATAAGATTAATAGTAATAAATAAGCATAATATTAATGACAACAAATAATCATGTAAACATTCACCATATACGATAAACATATAAATAAAAATAAATAAATGAAAATAATTAATAAATAAAAAAATATTTATATCATCCAATCATGCTAAATCATGTGAACATGCATCTAAACTAATGTAAAGGTTCTCGAATTACCAAAAACGGTCGAGAGATAGGCGAATATGAGTTGAACCAAACCGATCCAAGTGGAATTAGACCAACCCGAACGGTCTGAACCAACCCGGCTGGAAAATGGGTTGGGTTGGCTGGGCGACCTGAACTGGACATGGTTTGGCAGACGAGGGAATGACTAGTCAGATGTGACATGGATAAGCTGACACAAAAACGGGTAAACGGACACAAACACTAGTAGCGGGTAAACACGCATAACGGGGGCGGCGGTGCTCGGAGCTAGAAAATGCTAACGGCGGTGCGGCTGGTGGCGCCATTAGTTGCGATCGAAAGAGGACGTGACGGCGGAGGTGCTGGTGGTGACGACCGGCAGAGTCCGGCCACGGGC
>JAVDBV010051127.1:0-13162 GCA_032619315.1 Piper longum
TGTGGAAGACTGAAGTTACTGACTGCCTCTGTGGTCAGCTGCTTCAATTATTTTCTCTATTGATCTGTCTGTCTTTTTTTATTCTATGATACAAAGTTTTGCTAGTAAAATTGTTCTGCCTATCATTGCTTGTGACATAAAATTGTGAGTTGGTTCCTATTCTTTACTCGTGTAATTAACTTGAATGTTTCAAGAACACTTGCTATCCATTTCTTCAAAAGCTCTCCAATTCTGGTTATTTTATTAAATAGCATTAGTAGTGATTTTCTTTCATAAACATATCAAATTAATTTGGATCATTTGTTTTTACAAGGTGTTGCATTTGTTTGGATTTCGGTTGAATTTGACCATCATTGATTTTTTGTCGGGGAGTTGGAAAATAATCTCTAAGTTTAGAGCTTGTTTTCAAACTAAGAAACGTTTTTTTTTCTTCTTCAAAATAGTTATACTTGGCTTTGTTTATCTGTTTAATCTATCATAATCCTTTTGGACTGAATTGTCTATTAGTTGTTACTTGACTAGTATGGGAATGTTATGCAGGCATCTAGACAATCTTCTCCTAAGGGATGATGGGCGCCTCTTCCATGTTGATTTCGGTTTTATATTAGGACGAGATCCAAAGCCATTTCCTCCTCCAATGAAACTTTGCAAAGAAATGGTTGAGGCTATGGGTGGGGCTGGCAGGTATTATTTCAACCTTTTTACATTAATTTCTTTTATCTTGTGCATCATTATCTTTTGCCATGTTTTATGACAAATTTGTTTCAAGGGTTTGCTGGAGATTTGTTAATGTAATATAGTTGAGCCGCTTTTGGTTTTTCCATTTAAGATCTTATAACATACTGCTGATTGTCGTTCAGGGACTGCCAAGGGGTTATTTTGTCAGCCACTTGTATAAACGATGGCTTTCCAAATTATTAGTTTATGTTCTGATTAGTAATTAGGGAAAATGGAGAAGAACGACGCTTTTGCTCATTAAATGATTATTATCCTTTCTTGATATGGAAAAAACGTAGAGTTTTCACCTGATATAGATTTTGTTACCATGCAGCCAGTATTATGCAAGATTTAAGTCATACTGCTGTGAAGCTTACAACATCCTTCGAAAATCTAGCAATCTCATCTTGAATTTGTTCCATTTGATGGCTGGATCCAATATTCCTGACATTGCATCTGACCCTGAGAAAGGCATTCTAAAAGTACATTTGTTTATTTCTATTGTTTCTGTATTAATCTTGAAGGAGTTCTTATTGATCTCACTGATCTCATTTGCTTTATCCTCAGCTTCAAGAGAAATTTCGGCTAGATTTGGACGATGAGGCTTCTGTACACTTCTTCCAGGATTTGATAAACGACAGTGTTAGTGCTTTGTTCCCACAAATGGTTGAGACCATTCATAGATGGGCTCAATATTGGCGATAGGAAGCAGGGTGCTCAAGTTCTTGTTACCTATATTTTCAACTTCCATCAAAGTAAGCATTTACCTCTTTTTTCCCGTAGATTTTCAAAATGCATGATTCTCCATTGAATTTGTTATAGTCATCTTCAAAATATTCAAATTGGAAGAAAGTAAAAAAGGCAAAAAATGTAGCTTTGCTGTAGCACATATTTACAAAGGTTCAAGGCATTTAAAATTGTTGAAACACAATTTATTTTCTTTTCTTTTTTTTTTATTTTTTCTTTTTATCGAGGAGTATTTTTAGGAATATTGGATCTATTCTGTGACTTTGTGATTAGGTAAATATGTGTATTACAACAGAATGTTCCTATTTTGTGAAACACTAGTCTTGTAGGCAAGGTTAGCTAGTAATGAGCATATTCTTGTTTAGCTTGTTTGTGTTTATGGTTAGATAAATATGTGCGTTTGACATATAGTTGCCTGCATTTTTCATGAAACAATGTGTATTTGAGGAAGAGCTACTGCAAGTGGTCAAATAGAATGGAAAGGACACTGCTTATGACATTTCTTATGCTGGTTTTCTCCAAATTGTATTATACTTCTGAAAAACTCCCAATTACTGTACTTATGCTTAACAGCGGAACTGGATGCTATTCGATGTGAGAGGACTATGGAAAGCGATATATTGTCTGTCGTGTATAGTTAACATATGGTAAATTACTATTAAAATAAACTGTACAGTGTCCAATCCTGGAACCAGTGTAAACCTCTGAAGACTTTCCATCGTGAGAGGGATGCTTGCAAACATTTCGACGCTGGGGAGAGCTGCTAGAAAGTTGAAACTCAAATGTCATTATTGACTACTACGTTGGGAAGTCTCCTATTGCTACAGAATCGAGGGAGGTTTTCCATGACCACATATCAAGGTTTGGTGTTGCTTTCTATGTTCTACTTATGTCCGGTTCATTTTCATCCTATAGTTGCAAATTGCTAATTTAGTTAGGGATATCTTGAAAAGTATACACTCTTGCGTCCAACATGTATATCTTGGAAATGTTTATTGCTCTCTTTAAAAAGGTTTTATAAGAGATATTGTAGGCTTTGGGGAACATGGCCATATAGTTTCCACAAAATGTATATTTTTAATTTATCCCTACTTGTTTGGTCATTGATGTCTTTATTATTTTGCCTTCTGGTATAAAATGTTGAAAATACCCTTGCATCATTCTACTTTTGGCAAGAGTTTGATGTTTACTATTACAAGCTGTAAAATGCACAAACTGTGAGTTCAGATGTTTCAAGGGTTGATGTGAATACAAGTGGAATAAGCATGAATTTGTCCGTCTGAATCAAACTAAACTCGATATTTTCTATAGTTAAAAAGTATATTTTAGACATTATACATTTGATTGTTATTATTATAGACCATCATAACATGATTTAAGCGTAGGATTTTATGTTGACTTTTTAACTAGAATATGATGTTTTATGTGTTAACTGCTTTGATTGATGTGTAAAATTATGAAAAACTAGGAGTCATGAACTATTCCACTGCTTGAGTTTATTGCAGGTGACTTGATTATTGTAACCTTATATGCAAAATCACAGTTGCATTCACCATCATCCCTTTCACAAGTAGAGTATCCACAATATGAATGTATGAACGGTAGAGGTGATGACGAACAAATAAAAATAAAGATATTACAAAAGTTTGGTTTTTGATTTACTAATTGCTTCAAACGCATCTCTACTGAATGCTTTAAGCTCTGGACTTTAAATCTTCCAAGCGTTGAGACTTATCTTTTTCGAAATTATCTTTGATCTTCAAGTAATAAGTGGTTAGAGTTTGTCAATCTCAAACGGAATATAGAGAAGTGACAAATTAAAAGTTTTAGATCTACTCTCCACGAAAACAATTTGTATTTAAAACAATAATTTTTTTATACATTATTCAATAAATTGACATGTAAATTCGACTAACAAATTTGTAAAACTAATTTATTGTCAAGGTGTATAAGAATTTCACCCGTGCCAATTTTTCACAAAGGCTGGTAAAATACGCATGATATAATATTGGTTGTAAAATATTGATGCAGTGTTCTAATTATATTGTAATAAAACACGTTATATACTAAACTCTTCATATGATGTAATATTTATATTAAAATATTTATAAATAAAATATAAAATAAAATACAAACTTAATTATTTTAACGAGAATAAACTAAGTATATTGTGGGCGTTACTGTTGTAGGTAATGAGAGAGTTTCGTTATGGGGTGTACGATTATAATAATATGGACTTTTAGTACATTTATACTACGATGCGGTCTCGTCATAATTAATTAAATACAGTTTTTGTACTGATGTTTTCTTTTATTATAAATATTATTTGCAATAATATTTTTCAATGGTCAACTTTGATGAAATTTTATTAATGTTTATTTTTATTTTTATCCAGTAATGGTTTATATAAGAAAAAAATTAAGTTATAAATACTATTTGCAATAATATTTTTCAATGGTCAACTTTGATGAAATTTTATTAATGTTTATTTTTATTTTTAATCGAGTATTGGTTTAATATAAGAACAAAATTAAGTTATAAATATTTTAAAATCATAATTTCTTTCACCACCCAAATGCTCACATATGTAAGTCAATTAATTTCTGTGTGTTGTAATAAAAATTTGATTCGACTTTAGAAGACTAAGCCAAGTTCTACAAGTCTATCTATGAGAGATATTATCAAATCTCTTATGAGTCTAAGTTTTCATCTCTTTTAAAAATACCTGAATATTTCTACCTGGGATAGCTCACGAAAAATAAATGTAATTGCCCGCCGACGTATTTTTAAGTTTGGTCAGACCGTCTCTATCAGAGTAGTCAGGTCCTCAACGAAAAAGATGGAAATGTTAAGTGTGCAAGACATCATACTTGTTACGTCAATGACATTCTTAAGCTATTTAAGGTTCACAAAGTAAGATTTGCAATATTTGTAGTTGCCTTGATGAATTTGCAATCTATTTATTTCATTTTTATGATCTTGGCCAAGTTACTATCTTTAACTTGAAAGCGTTTATTATTACATTATAAACAGACCTCAAAATCTCGAATATTGGTTCACTATCTGTTTACCTGTGATTTAATTTTAGTACAATGTATAGTTGAAAGGCACCTCGAGAACATTGTCTGTTGGCTCGGCTTTACATTGATATTTCTATAAGAATTTTAATACAAAAATTAATAGTTAAAACATAAACAAACTTATATTTGATTCTCTTCTTAAAATTATAAATATATTGAGCAAAAAGAGCATATTGGAATCTCGAGCAAAAATGGAAACTTTTGATGCATCCTTTATATTTGATATATTTTTTTTCAAAAAAAAAGTACCAAAAAGAAGTGAAATTCGTTTGGCAAGGGTTCAACTTGAAATTGGTTCAAACAGAGGTATAATTTTACAATGTCAAGAATTTAAATTTTTTAATATTGATATTAAATAAGAGTAAAAAATTGTGGTGTGATTTTATAAAATGTGTCATATTAGGAGACAATCCACTACTTAGGATAAACTTTTGATACAAATTATATTCAAGAAAGCATTCTTAAAAATAAGCTTTTGATGCAAATTATATTCGACAAAATTATTATAGATAACTAAAAGCCAAATTAATTCATGTTCAACTCAATTCCCCTAAGTTGAAATTTCAACAAACTATACAAATTCAAAGACAAACAAGTCGACTTCAGCCAAACAAAATTTATACTAATTTCTTTCTCATTTTAACTCAATAATAATTATTTATTCTAGTCAAGTTTTACTCAATTAAAACACCACTCATTTAATAACTCTCAGAGTTCAACTAATAATTGCCCGTGTTAGTAAGAGTTTGAATTGTTTGATTCATATTTTATCGATACTCTTCTATCGTATAATATATTAAAATTTAATCATGAATATTTTTCTTTAAAAATATTATCATATAATAATATTTTATAATTTAATTAAATTTATATTAAAAATTATAATAAATATAATAAAAATTTTACTTTTATATAAAAAATTAAACTTCAAATACTCGATATGATACGAGTTCGGTCACGCATGGTCTGATACGAGCCCGTATAGCTCTCCCCATAGAAGGAGCCATGGCTTCGGCGGCGACGATGTCGACGGCGGCGGCGGAGGAAGAGCTCGCCGCCTTCTTGAGCACTGGCGTCTACCGGTGACGACGAGTACCTGCGTTCTTCATGGATCCAGTTCGAGTTCTCCACCGCACCTTCTCTCGTTTTCGCCTTTCACCTGCTCTTACTACTCCCGCTTCTTCGCCGGCCACTCCAGCCCATCCGGCGATCCTTGGATGGACTGTAAGAAGTGGTGGCGGCGGCGCTGGAGTCCACCGGAGCTCAACGAGACCAAGTAAGCTCCTTTATCTGCTGGGAGTGGGTTTTGTCGATGAACGGTGTGGTTAATGGAGTTGATTGTGGTGTTCGGATTGAGAAAATGTGGAGTTTTGATTTGATTTGATCGAAAGAGTGGAGATTTTGGTGATTATATGTATAGCTACTGCATTGTGGAATACTAGTTTGGTTGTTTTTTAGCGTACAGTGACCTGTTTAATTCTGTCTTGTGGAAAATGATATTGTTCTTCCATAAGTTATTTGGAAAGCAGAGTTCTTTGCGTTCAGATGTTAATTTCTTGCTTTCAATTATTCATGTTTACTCTCATTGGTGGGAGTGTAAAATTTGTATTCATTTTAATGCTCAGTGTCCAATTTGACCATTGAGGAACTCTTCATTTTCTGCGATTTGAATCATATGAATGGTAGATTGGGAGATAATGCAGGACAAGAATTAGGAAGTTTTATATTAGTTTGATTAAGTTCTATTCTAGTTTGTTTTCATGCTATATTGGTCTTTTGAGTTCTTATTGTTGTTATTTAGTGGTTGCTTACTTATTACTTAATTCAGAACAGCTCGTGAGTCTATGATGTATTTGTAATAGGCCTTGAGACCTTAGTGTTTTGATAAATCGAATAAAATTTTAAGCTTTATGATTAGATAATTTGGTGCATGCTTGCATCCATTTGTGAGTGATCAGTGGTGATTCCAATTCAGAACCTGCAAGTGATGATTCCAGCAGAGGGCGATTCAGGCTTCAAAATGTAATTTGTGGATTTTATTTGCTCGAGCAGGAAGCCAGAATTTTCCTATTGACAGCATATGAAGCATTTCTTGAAGAAAAAGAGATCGTATCACGCCTATGTCATTTAAGGGAAAATGGTTCTATCAGAGATGAATGCATTTTCCAACGAGAACAAGCCTCCATTTTCTTCTGTAGAGCTTGGCAAGACTTGGCAAGGTCCTCTGTGTGAAATGCTTCTTTCAGTTGATCAGAATATTGAGTCATTATATCGCAATAAAGGTTTGTCGTCTTCTTTCGTGTAGAATTATTTATAAATGGTGACATTTTTTATTCTGCAACTCCTTTTCATCAGTATTTTTTGCCATTTTTTCAAATTTGATTTTGTATTAGTTCGGTAGCATATAAGCCTGCCATTCTGTTTATGGCAAGAATGGTTTGATTGTTCTATTGACGGTAGTTTCTTCTGTTGTCTAGTGATGGAAGTCTTATAAAAGTATTTGATAATCTGGTTGTTAATGATACTGACAATGATGTAGAAGCCAACTTTCTTGACAGATACTACATTTTACCCAGAAGAAGTTCTTTCTAAATGGTCTGAACTGCCTCTCCTTATTACTTTTAAAATTTTACTTATCTTCCCTTGCTTTTTATTCTTCTTTATTCGTCCCAAAAGTGCTATTCTTATCAGAATTTTTTTCTGTAAAGAATCGCTCATCTCATCCTTCTACATGTTTTTTTTAATGTTTATTTGTATTTTCTGTATTACAGTAGTATGATGTCTAATTGGAGCTTTCTGATTTATTAATTAACAATCACCTTATTTTATTTGCCCATGTACTTTATGATGTGGAAGTCTGACTTGAAAAAAAATAGCGCTCTCATTCCTGGTAAATCTTTGAAAGTTACTGATTAGCTACTTGTTCATATGTGCCTTAGATCATCAGAATTTGGGACTGGATGACTAGGAAATTGGTTAACTCTAAATTAAAAAAAGTGCCATATTGGTGCACTGAAGTGCATTTCTTAGATACCTTGCTAAGCATATTTGGACCTCAATGCAATGAGTGCTATTTATGGAAATCTCTTGAACAGGGGCATTTTTGAGTTTTAAGCTCATGTGTTAAAAACTATGATGAAGAATTTCCAAAATTGGGGGGGATTTTGTGAATTTATACCATAACTCGGAGTGGCAAAAAAATTGTAGATATTATGATCTTTTTGTTGCCATTGTTCCCAAGTGTTTTCATGTTTTCTTTCGGATTATATATTTGAGGCATCTGAATGAATTATAAAGTTGCTTTTGGTTTTCTTTTTCAAATGTGTTTTGTAGCTCAGTCTGTAAATGCTTTTAACTTGATCTTTATAGATACCCAACATTTCCAAATAGAAACCTTTTGGCCTTGCCCATTAAGCAATTCGTCCACACAGAAGGAGCTCTTGTAGCTATTTAGGTTAACCTTCAGGGAGAAGCTGAGGGAATTTGTCGAAAAGGAACTGCTGCTTGCATGCAGTATCAACACATTTACCTGTGTTTACTGGTTAAAGGTGAATTAAATTTTCTTTTCTTAGAATTCTAAATGTCCCGAGGATGGTCCAAACTGGAAGGGATAAAATCTTAACTTCCGTGCCCAAATAATGGCATTTAGTTTTGAAGAATATTTATGGTGATAGGTTGCTAGCTAGTTTAACTGCAGATCATGAAAAACTTAACCTAGATATTGCCATAGTAAGAAATCCATTATCTTTTTTAACAACTGACATTATATATTGTATGTACTAATTTAGGTGAAAGCAGATGGGTCATTGATTTGTGATTTAGATTTGCCCCATCACAAGCCATATGAATGAATGCTCTTGGGCTATATCTATGGAAAGGTCAATTTCTAATATTTGACGCTTAGTTTGAGAATCTGGAAGTAAATTTTCGGAGCTCTAATAACGTTTGATTGATTTTTGCAGGATGAAATGGGTTATAAATCTCAACCTTTATTTGTTCCTCTCCCACATAATCAAGTGTTGATAAGCATTCCCGGTGACCACTCTAGGAAGCCACCAATTGGAAGTATCCCCGCCATTCTTATTACTGATCATGGTTATGGCCTATTATTGCTGTTCTAAATGAAGAAATTAAAAATTTCAGCTTTTGTTTTGTGGGTGGTGCGGTGGGGTAGGGATCAGCTTGTTCAACCGTCTGTTCTCAAGCTGGATAGACCTTAGATAACCGGGACGAATTGCAATGATCATTAAAGCATTCATAGTTTTTTTTACTCTTGTATAATAGTTTTTCTACTCTTGTATAATGGTTTTTCTCTTGACCTTTTTGCAGAGATTCTCTCTCAGTACGTGCCTGGTTCGAAGCCACCAAGGTTCTTGAACTCTTTTCTAGAAGTGTGACAGCCGAATGCACTTCCCGGGTTAACGAACCACTTCAGTTTCAGGAGTCCAAATACTTCATGAGAGATGAACCCCTGCATTCATGTGACTAGTGAACACCCTTATTCGATGCTCAAGGACGCACCAGTACTACTGATTAAAGAGTGAAGATTTATCGTCGCAAGCAAAGGCTGGACCTTTGAGAGCTTAGGGAATTGCTAGGATCCAATGGAGCAGGCAGCAATCCTTCCCCTTGGAGAGCGTAAGAATGTGGTGCCTCCTTGAGTGAGTTCGGAATTTTGACAAACTAGAAGCCTTAAAAACTTTAGAATTGACAATAAAATGATTCCTCTTTCTTCGTATAAATACATTCATTCTATGATCTTGTCATGAGAAAATAAAATCTATCAAGTAATAGTTTCGTCTAAAGTTTGACTCGTGGCCACACTGAGTTTGACGAAATCAATGTTGTGGGTAGGAATGGATGTAGTTGGCCAGAGCTATCAACGGCCCCTTTGTTTCCATGTTGAGCTTCTCCGCCACCTCCTTGGCCTTCTCCAACCCCAAAATCTTTGGGTGGGTCGCCTTCCCGGCCGCCTGGTCCTTGTCCCAGTCTAAAATGTCGTCCACCACCTGAGCCATCAATCCGAAGGACCGGGCGTACTTCCTGAGCCTCACCACCTCGTCCTTGCCGGCGCCACCGAAGATGGCCCCGCTGACCGTCGACCAGTCCACTAGCAACCCTGTTTTACGATGGGCGATCAAGTCTAATTGTTCAATGCCAATGTCTTCAACTCCTTCAGAGCTGATGTCCATTACCTGTGTTGAGAATGTTGCAAAATAGAACTAAAATGCATATAACATAAAAATTCATAAATTTTTCAGTTACTTATTTTTTAATTTATAATATTATAAATTATTATAGTTTGAATAATTAAAACATCACATATTTTATAAGTGAGAAAGTATTTTAGATGACTGTAATTTGTAGCTTATTTAGTTTAGTTGGATTTATGATATACATAGCGGTAAAAATTTAATCATATATTTTAATCATTTAACTTACAATAAAATAGTGAAACTCAAATTATTATAAAATTTTATAAATTTGATTAATAGTTTGGTTATAATAATTTTTTTTAAAACAATAAATGATCTAATCATGATCAATAATCAAATTATTAATATAATTGAATTATTAAGTTTCGAGTAGATTAAATTTTCCTCATAATTAATTCAATTTTAATTGAGTCAATAATTAAATTTGAGATGGTTTTAGGTCTGGATTTGAATGTGATATCCTTGATTACTTTTTACTACTCAAAGGTGCTGTTTCTTATAATAGTTTAAATATCTCCGGGTTTAAAATAATTAAATGACACGTGGCAAATTAAAATATAAAAGTATTAATGGATTTAAAATAAATCATAATTATAATAGAAAAGTAATAATTTTACTAATAGGAAATAAAAAATAATATTATAAAAACAATTAGATTACAGATGAAAATATATAGTATGAAAAATTCTCAATTTTATATATTAGTACAAATAGATTTAATGACCAAATAAAATTTAAAGAGAGAAAAATTAAAGAAAATTTTAGTTGTCTGCATAGTGCATAGTACTACTCTCAAGACGAATACAAATCTTTCATATTTTTTGACGAAAAAAAAAAAAGCTGGCCTACAGTTGAGTCGAGTAGAGCTGTGGTCTTTAAAACTTTTTATTTATATACAAATTGGAAGGGTAAGAAGTGTGTACCTGAGCACCGGACAATGCCTCCGAGCCCAATGCATGGCCAAGCTGCGGACGGCAGGACGAGGGAACGTAGGTTGCTTTGAAGATCAGAGGAGGACAAGGAGTTAGTAGGGTTGATCTGCCATAGCTGTGCAGGAAGGAGCAAGCATTTGATTTTTGCAGGGTTAGCCTGGGAGATGGAAAGAATGCGCACAAGGTTAAGTTCAGAGATGAACCCATTTAAAATTTTGTTAATACATACAAAATAATCCCAACATATTCATATGGTGATATATGTTTCAACTTATATTTATAACATATATAACATAATGTAGCGTGCCTCTATAGCTCCTTGAATAAAAAAATATATGTTAGCGCTCTAAAAACAAAAGAAATGTTAGGCGCCTACACTGCAGATCACGTTCAGCTTATAAATGAAGCCCTAACTTGCCCATTGCCAACTATTCGTCCCTTCTCTTCATGGTTTTGTTTTTTGTTTGCTTCTTGTA
Source organism: Piper longum (assembly GCA_032619315.1). NCBI lineage: Eukaryota > Viridiplantae > Streptophyta > Magnoliopsida > Piperales > Piperaceae > Piper > Piper longum. Next base: position 11,169 of record JAVDBV010051127.1, read on the forward strand.
AATATGAGAGGGCCTGTTTGGTGGCATCCTTTTAGAGATCTAATTCATATTTTTTTGAGCAGATCTTCCCTATCCTTTTGGCTATAAAAAACTACTTACTATATAGGTGATATGTAGTATTTAAATGGGCTGATAATTGCCTCTCGGTCGAACAAGCACACGAACTATGTCACTCCTCCTGGGCGCATTGCACGTTCAAATAAAACATACTACCTTTTACCTGGGAGAAAAAAAGAAGAAAACAAACGTTCCTCTTAGGGGAGGTTTGTAACAGTTATTTGGTTGAAAATGATGAGAGTAACAAGTGAGACTGACTTGGGAAAGTACCCAATATGAATGGTATTTCCATAGTTGGAAGATAGATTATATTAACCTCCTTCTAATTGCCCTCTTTCCGTCTACCGGGAAATAAATGTACTATCAAAAATAACTTAGAAAATATTTTTCATTGAAATGAAATGAAAACAAATATAAGATGAAATATGAGACACCAGATAAAAACTTTTCTTCTAAATTCGAAAAAAAAAACTAACCTATTTGATTAATTTTAATTAAAAAAATCTTAAAGTTGTTAAGAGAATGTTCATTAATGTGATAAACGAAAAGTCAAGATTAATAATTGAGTTTTTCAATATAAATAGATTACTGAGATACCATCATCCCCCTACCTGGCCACTCATCTCAAAGCCAATCTTACACCACCTCCACTTTTTTAATCTCTTACTAATTGTCTAATCTTCTTTAGATCCCATGTTTTTTCTTCGTTGACACAATATCAAGTGCTCGTTTGCTCTTACTATATATCTCGGGTTCTATAAAGGAAAAAAAATAGTTTTCTCCATTGATTTTTGTAACCGGTGCGTTTGTTTTTTAATCTTTATTTTATTGCCCTGACATTTCATTTCAATATAAAATCCCTGAGAATTTTAAATGGTGCTTATCAATACTTATTCGTAAGAAGTGTTGTATTTGTATTAAAATGTCATATTATTAATTTGAAAGTCTAGAACCTTTTATTGTTAGAAATCCTTGTGGTTTACTAGTGGGTCACTTCGTCAAGAGCTCCTAATCAGTAAGTATTAATTAATTGATTGAGAACACCAGTTTCACAAGACACAGTATTAAGTAGAGATTCATTTTAATTTTATTTTCCAATGACAAAAAAACTGATGGTCGGTTTATTTTACGTGTGACCATGAGATTTGTATAATTTTGCATTAAAATAGAAGATTGGCAATTAAATCCCTAATAAGTCATTATGGTATAATGGTTATTTGGTTCAACCGAGTTGAATTGCATTGAGCCATATTTTAAAATTATAAGTAAAATATTTCATTAAATATTAAAAATATATTTTCATTAATATTTTATTAAATGCAGATTAAAATATTAAAATTTTTAACAAAAAAATAGATTTTGATAAAATTTTGTACTTAAAAACCCGGTACCTATTGAAAAGGTACAAAAGCTTAAACATAGGTACAACATATACTCGGTATAACTGAGTGGTATGATACTACATATAAAACGATAGTAATGAGTATTCAAGCTATCATGCGAATTACTTGGGTTCAATTCTGTCATCCGATAACGGCGTTATCTGTTGTGTTTCTTATTCAAAATTATTATTTCTTTTTGTCTTTATTTCTCTTTTCCTGCTGTATTTTCTCATAATAATATCAGAAAGAAAATGAACTCCAAGCGTCCTCATTTCCTATTTAACAAATTAACTTCTGATCTCACTCTTGATTATACTCAAATTTGATAAAATTTACGTTGTCTATAAGCAATATAATTGGCCATAGCTATCAATGGCGCGGCCTTCACTATATCAAAGCCGACGAGCTGCTCCTTCTCCTAGTAACTTAATGTAGGTGGCCTTGTCGGCTGCCCCGTCCTTTCCCGCCGTCTTCCCCAACTCCGACGTCGACCTTGTCACGTCCAAAATGTCGTCCACCACCTGAAAGATCAACCCTATACACTTGGCGCACTCC
>JAVDBV010051128.1:0-11831 GCA_032619315.1 Piper longum
TATATATATATATATATATATATATATATATATATATATAAAATTATATCATATGTTATTATTAAGGTTTAGCCTGAATTAAATTGATATATTAAAGTTAAGAATAATAAGTCATTAATATTTAAGATAAGTATTGATAAATATGTATAAGTATTATTTTAATAATTTTAATTTATGATGGATTAACTTGAAATTATAAAAAATAAGGATAAATATGGTCATGACCTCTAAATTCGCCAGTAATTTTTCTTTCTGATGTCCCATCATTTAGAAACTCTAGTTTTTAAAAATCAGTGTTGAATTTGGAAGATTAAAATTTAAAGTGTTAAAAAAAATTTATGAATTCAAATATGTTTCCGTTATCAAATTCTATTTTTTTTATAAGTTAAAATGAAAAACATAAAAAAGGTATTATTATGATATTTATTTTTTTATCTCTATAATTTGATTAAGTCAAATTAAAGAGAAGCACTCACATGCACGGGCCACCACCATCGGCCAAAGGTTTGAATTGGGAACATTGTCGGTGCCTACAGCCACCAATTAGGTGGGAGAAATATTGACCCGTTTAGGGGATATCATAAATATCGAAGTTTTATTCTCAAAATTTTGTAAAATTTTAAAAAAAACGGCGATAAAGCTGATTAAGGGAATGGCAGTGGGAGGAGATTTCGCTTATTAAAGTGGCCTCAACCTCTTACTCAACCTATAAATCTGTTGATTTTTTACATAATAACGATTCATCTAGCATTTCACTTAAATTTAATAGTTTTTTTGTATTCGGGTTGTGCTATATATACTTCCAAAATCCAATTTTTTAGTCACGTTGACGGTTTTTTAAATATTACGAGTTGTAATATTTAATACTCACTTAGAGGCAACGTTAGCTCTTTGAGTAAATTTTGGAAGTAAAGATAGGATTTTCCTTTGTATCCTATATTAGCTAGCATATATAGCATTTCGGCTGCACATACTCATAACAAATGAAATCATTAAATACTGGCCCTATAGTTTTAAAACTATTTTTTGCCACAAAAGTTTTTTTGAGTCAATTCGATTACATGGTTTGCTAAGCCAAACTTTGTAGATGGCTTCATACTAATTGATTTAGTAATTGATTCTTCGAATCATATTATAAAAATTATCAAAATATGTTCTTTTTTTTAAATTAACTAAATCAATATTTTAAGCATGTATTGATTAATTTCAAGTAGCAGAAGACTAATATCTACTAATTAAATATAATTTATTATTTACATAATTATAAATTCAACAAAAATGATTTAAAGATGGCTTGAAGTTTACACCAATTTGGCTCCAGGTTGAGTTGAGTTTAAATTTTGAGTTTTTAAACTATGGTTGCTTGTTTCCTCTCGGAGAACTTGTGATTTTTTCTTTTAATTTTCTGTCTTCAAGGACAACTTGGTGGAGTTATTGTGGCCCATGACCTCTTTGAGCTAAAATGCTATCAATATTACAGCACAAAAAGGCCATTGCCAGAAACCTGAAGCATGGGAGGGGGCTAACGCTAGGGCAAGTAGGGTATGGGCCGTCTAATTTTGAGGAAAATGGCATTCATGTGATGCAACTCACAAGAGTTTTTTACCTAACAAAGCTGCTCCCACAACTGGTAATCTCCCCACTTTGGGGGCACCCACAAAAAGATAACATGAACAACTCCAGTAATAGCTGCTAATTGTTGAGATAGAGCAAGTTTTGGAGGGAAATATGGCCAGGAATAGATTAGTCAAGCAGCATGATTGAGCTACTTGTTTGATGTGGGCGGCTCAAGTCTTATTCCTCCACCCAATTTGTCTGGATTCCTAACACAATTGGGGCCAAAAGGTGAAGTGTTTATTAGTAAGTGGACAGGCATCGCGTGATTTGATTAAGAAAGTTGGTATTTGTTTTTTGTTTTGTTTTGATCGCATTAGGATGCTGTCATTTTTTTTTTATGCATATTGTCATTGATCAAGAAGTTCAATATTCTCAGCCAAATTGGTGAGAAGACCTTATATTTGTGTCTTGTTTTGGTGGACATCCGCTTTCAAGTGGTATTGCATATATAATTTTTATCCGTTTTCAGCCTTATCCCCAAGCAGGTTTAAGGGTCAAGATGCAGGGCTTAAGATTATAAATTCGCTTAAATAATTCCACATATATAAATAATAAGGCAAAATAAGATATCTACTTTTATTAATAAAATGGGAACTTAATACTGACTTGTGAATTAAAATATAAAAAAATCTAAAAAATAGAATAAAAATATTTTCTTCAGAGGTAACGTATTTAAATACCACTAATTTCAATTTTTTTTAAAAATAATAATAATACATTTTGTAATAGAAGATTGCGAGTTCGAATCTAATTAACCTCACCTTCTAATTTCCTACTAAGAGTTTACTTAATTGTCTTCAAAAAATATACTATAAAAGTCAAATAATAATAAAAATACATTTTATGGTAAAAGATCACGGATTTTGAATCTAATTAACCTCACCTTCTAATTTCTTACTAAGAGTTTACTTAATTATCTTCAAAAAGTATAATAAAAAAAGTCAAATAATCATAATTTAATTTTTTGATATATTTTTAAAGTCAATCACAATTTATATTTAAAATATTTAATTATTATAGTCTATATCATTATTTAATAAAAGATTATATATCATATTAAAATTTATCCTATAGGTCAGGCATGACGTAATAATATATTATAAAGTACTTATAAATTTTTAATTTACACTAATTATTTTCAAAGGATAGTATAATGTAATAGGGCTTTTGGTTGAAATAGGAAATTTAATATGAAATTTCTGAAAAAAAGTTGTCACACTTTTTGATTCGTTACGATTATAAAAAATAATAAAGGTGACAGAATTATGCATGGCTTTCTAAAAGCGGCCTCTGCCACTTTATATTTTGTCAACATTTTCCAAATACTTTTTTATATGTTATCATTGTCACTTTATATTTTGACAATAAATAGATTAAAAACAGTGCATCCAAAGGTCTTATAAGGCTTACAATTTGTACTTAGTCCAATCCTTACAAACGACACATGAGTCAATGTGTATATAATGGACTAGATTGGGCATGAGTTAGGCATGGACCGGGAAAAATGCTTTTGAGAATAAAATTTTAATGATTAATGGATTAGGAAATCCCTTTAAAATTAGACCAGCATCCAATGGACAATTACCTATGGGATAAAATCTAATATATTAGCTAAGAACTAGGGGTGTAAACAAACTGAGTCGAGCCGAGTAGTAGTCTGCTTGAGTTTGACTCGATATAAAATGAGCCAAGCCGAACTTTAATATAAACGAGTCAAACTTTAATTATAAACGAGTCGAGCCGAGCTTATTCAAAATTTATAGTATTTGAGCTTGGTTCAAGCAGAGCTTTAGCCGAGCTCGAGCCTAGTGAATGTTTCTGTGCTTACTTATATAAGATCAAAAAAAATTTTAAACATTATATAAGTTCAATATGACCTCAATAATATTAACAAGCCAAGCCGAACCGAATATTTTTTCGAGTTTAAATATATCAAATTCGAGTTTCGAGCTGAGCCAAGCCGAACATTTATTTGCTCAAGCTCTGTTCGTTGTTCAACGAGCTTATGTATTTCGAGCCGAGTATTTTTTCGAGCACAAAATTAACGAACACGAGCACGAGCACGAGCCGAGCCGAGCCGAGTCGAACGCAAAAAGCTCACGAGCTGGCTTGGTTCGTTTACACCCTACTAAGAACGTATAATTGGGTTAACTATTTAGAATAGATTGCTTAGATCTATTAAACTGTACTTGAGTTAGGTCGTTAGAGGATTTATGTTTCTTTGTACGATAAGTTGTTGCAAAATCATTGAAGTTTTTACTAGAGTTTGAATTCATTAAGTGAAGTGTTTTTTTTCCAAAGTGAAGGGTTTTTATCCGTAATAAACAAAAAATCAAATGCATGTAAAGTACAATTTTAACTATATTGATATGATTATCATACCACTCTGGAAAAGTTGCAGCATCAAATATTTAGCCACTTTAATGTTACCGGTAATATTGTTAGAGACCTTAGCTTTGTATCTTTCCTTGGGGTCTAATGGGTGCGCATAAAAATAGTGTAAAATAAAAATTTTAAAACAGTCAACCTATTGAAAGTAGATAAATTTAATATATTTTATATAAAAAGTAATATCAACTAAATTATTTTGTAAGTAAATTTAATATGTTTACATTTATGTAAAATTATAAAATAATCATAATTGTCTTTGAACGGTCACCCGTATGTTCTCCCCTATATAAAATAAGTTCCCCATTTTCTTATCTCAACCACATAGGTGACCTACTTGATTATAATCATAATTAATTTTAATCTAAAATTCAATGAGTATGTTCTAAGTTTTTTTTAATATATTACACATACTATTTTTATATTCCATTTTTAGTAAGGCTGACCACTTAAAATTTTCATGATATTTACATCTATTTCCCAAACAGAGCCTAGTGAATATCAATCAAGCATTATGAATAAAAGTTGAGCATAGATCAACAGATTTTTATCCTGCTGTTATAAGTTGAGAGGCTTTTTCCATATATATATCTGAAAATTTTACCAAACGTTTGCGTCGAGTGTAGAAGGTAGATTGTAGTTATTTTTGGGGGATAAAAAGCTTTAAAAAATGCCCATGAACAGTTTAGCTTATTGGGCTTCTCATGAAAAGATCAAGTCTTGGACATGTATTTATGGGCCGTTTTTATTTGTTTGTGGCCCACAATCCACCGTTGAATTTATTTTGAGGCTTACCAAAGGTCAACCCTTTTCCTGGGTTTACAAGCCAATGTATATGTTATGGAAATATAAAATTTTAACTTTTTAGCAATTAACATTTAATTGATCACACAATCAAGCTATTTTCATGGTGTTGAAATCTAAATTAACTTAAAATTTTATCCGAATTAAATTATTATATTTAATTTAGTTATTTAAAAACAATTGAATAGATTGACAACTCCCAACATTTAGTGATTTCAGATGAACCAAATTACAAAGCAGGTGGCTCATTATCTGAATGGATAATTTTTTTGTCCAGAAGAAGATTAATCGGTTAACACTTACTGAGACAACTCACTCGTCCAATTTTTTTGGTAGAAGAATAGCCCATTTGTTTTGCTAAAGAAATGACCATGATAGATGTGAATTTTTCACGTTTTTTTAAACTTTTTTGAATGAATGCTATAATTTATGTTTACCCTCCGAATATAAAGTCTAATTATAGCTACTTATATTTGTCAACTCTTATTTAGTTAATATTGTTTACAAAGTATATTATTATATTATAAAATGAGCGAACATCATTTAGCCCCTTGGAATAAGTCAATTTATCATTTAACCCTTGTTAGCTCATTACTTAACTCTCATTTGTTTCATAAAATGTCACTTAACCTTCTCAAAATTAACATCATTAGACAAACATCGATGACATGAAATATATATATATATATATAAACGGTTAATTAATTATGTGGAAATGTCACATCAAAAACTATAATTAATTAATATTAAATATAATTAAAATATAAAATATGAAATAAAAACTTGACATATATAATAAAATATTTTATTTTATTTAATATCTTATCATAAGTCAAATTTTTAACCCACATGTTAAAAAAATATATTGTCTCACATACGAGTTACAAAATTAGCTCGAAAAAATTTTAAATAAAATTATAATTTATTTTATTTAATTATCATATATTTCACTTTATTACATTCATTTCATTTTATAAATTAATTAATGTTAATTAAGTTAATATTAATTATTTTTATTTTCTATTGTGGTATTTTTACATCCAATTAACCGGTTTTTAATTTTGTTACGGATGAGGGTGTTATTTTTGAAAGGGTTAAGTAGTATTTTTTTAATGACAGGGGCTAATTAATAAGTTGACTTATTTAAAGAGGGCCAACTGATAATTTGACTTCTTCTATAAGGCTAAGCAATGTTTGCCCAAGAAATTATTAATAAAGGGCACTTAATGGATAATAGTATCTTATGTTATAATTTTTATTTTAATACCTTTGAAAATCGTAATATAGTAATTATCATCATTATTTAATTTATGTAATATCTAAAAGATTCAAACTGGGCAAGCCCATTTCTGTATCTGCGCTTTGATGCAGATGTCGTGCCAATACATGGCCTAGGCATAGACCTTCATTTTATATATAAATTATAAATTGAATGAGATAAGAGAAAATAAACTCTGAATTTAGAGTAAAATTCTAATTCAAGTGTAAAATAAATTTTAATAATTTAATATGTACTTTTATTTTATTATATTCTGATTAGTTTAATCTCATATTTTTCATTTCTTTAGAGTTCCGTTGTTGTTAATAAGAATTTGATTCGAGTTGGGTTGTGTTGATCTTGTATTTTTCTTGTCCACAGACTAATATAAATTCAATTGGTTTAAGATACGTGAAACTCGAGTATGACTCATTTTGCAATGATGCTGAATTTTTTTTAATTCGAGACTTGACTCGAACAGTTTGTTTTATCCATTAAGAATGTGATGCTAGTGGCGAGTTTTTTCAAGCTAACTCCGCCCATGAACGGCCATGGCTTCCTCCCCCTCGCATCCGAAGAGTTGAAAACTTGAATCCCTCTGCTACACATAAATAAAAGCTGGGAACATCTTACTGAGAGAAAACTGCAGAAAACCGACCAAAGTAAATTTACGCGGCCAAAACCATCTGACCTACCATGGCAGAATTCCACATATCAAGGTAAACAGTACTTGACCAAATTTATGGAGACGAAACAGCATAAGATTCCCTTTGTTGTGCTTGTGGGCCTGTTTCTTTCTCAGACCCCGTATAAGATGCACCATTCCTGATAAAAAACCTTTTAAGGCCCCCATGGAAAATAGGGGATGGATGTCCCTAGTGCTCCACTATTGTTGACCAGTCACAGTCAGTTTAGGACCACTGTCCCATTTGACAATATGCGCAGGACACCAGCCTTCCTACTCAGATTTGGGCACCTACATTTACAACCCTAATTCCCAGCCTCTTTTTAATTCTTCTCTTAGAATATTAGCTTTTACTCCATACCTTTTTCTTGTCAGTGCCATCAATTTGACAACTTGACCTTCTTCCTTTCAGCCTTCTTTCTGGTCATTCTCACCAGTTACCACAACGGTAGCTCACCAACAAAAGTAATTAGCCTTCAATTCATGGCAAACGGTGAACCAAGGCCATGGCATTTGAGGCTGGGTCGATTTGATATAGGAGGGTTCTTTGCAAAGGAATTGAATCTTCTCTGCTTTGGGGTGAAGGCATAGAAAGAAGGATCTGTGAAGAAGAATCCATATCTTAATGTTTTGAGGCCAAAAATTAGATGCCTACATTATTCAGAGTAGATATGGTCAATTGGTGAAGATATGAAGGGCCCATTATCAAAGAAAAGATCTCATGCTTTTGAATGTGTCCATGGCACTTTCTGCTAGTCCACCATGTACCGTTGGGATTCCTATCTGGGAAATGAATAACTAATTGTTTTAGATTTTTTATTTTTTTATAAAAAAAAACTCTCTGTTTTGGGGTGTGATAAGTACCAGCCCTGAAATGTTTGTTACTCTCTGAAGAATTTATGTTCTAGACTCCCCAAGCCCCAATCTTTCAACCTCAAAAAGTTGTCTTAATTTGTTTTTGATGAATCACAATTTCATTTTAAGACTCACCAAGCTCCATTCTTTGGCCAAATTACCATCTCAATCAACACTGGATTCACAGTTAAGCTTGAAGTGCCATGACCTCAGGTTAAGCGGCCGGCTTGGGATTCATGCCCGTTCGAAATGTAAATCGTAGTGTTCATTCGTACAAAAATGGGAATAAAAAATAAGAAATACTCTATCAAAAATAATGGACAAACGAAAATTTAACTTCTAAGGAATCATTTTATGAAGCTTTCAGCAATTTAATTGATTTATTTACTTTCTTCTTATATGCACAAGATTGAGAAATCTATTTAGAGGGCAATGCAAATAGAGTCACTTCACTTAATTAGTTCAATATTTTGTATAAAATTGATTTTAGACATTAATGTTAGATTCTCTTTATAAGACAAAGAAAATAAAAAAAGGAGTATTATTATAATCTTAGTTTAGAATATAAAATTTAGGGAAATGAACAAAATTTACCGTGTTTTAGAGAGTGAAAAGCACTAGTCCTAAAATGTTTACTAAAACCTATGATGGATTTGTCTCCCAGAATCCCTCATTACCCAATTTTAAATTTCGTAAGGCAGTCTCAATTTATTTTCACTTTGTTAGATAAATCACAAATTTATTTTTTAAGACCTTCTAAACCCCACTCTTTCAACTTTGAAAAGTTCCCTCAATTTATTTTCACTTTGTTAGATAAATCACAAATTTATTTTTTTAAGACTTGCTAAACCCCACTCTTTCAACTCTGAAAAGTTCCCTCAATTTATTTCTATTTTATTGGCTAATGATATTTTTCTGCGATAAACTTTATAATCCTAATGATGTGGAGGGAATTATGGGAAGTTATAACTAATTTTTTTATTACATGTAGTAGAAATAATTAATTAAAATTATTAATTTCGTCAATAGGAAAACATCAAGCCCACTTTATTAGATTATAAATCTTTATATGTGGGGCATTGAACTTTATGCGAAGCTTACGTGCCATTGTTCGACTAAGTTTAATTTGGTCAATCAACAACTAGATAAGCTTTCACTCATTCTTAGCCTTTTTTCCCATGACACATTTAAGTAAAAATAGCCTCATAATGTTATCTTGAACTACTTGAATAGTTAGTATATTAAATTTCATATTTCCCTGAGATGCAATTATTTGTTTTGGTATGGTAATTAGGTGCTTTAGTGTAACAACTAAATTTAAACAATAGAAATTGATCAGATTATAATTGAGGGATATCTATCTCATAACATAGAGTTTCATATTTGAGTTAAATAATTATCAAATAAAATAATAACCATATAATGAGTCAAAAATATCATAATAGTAATAATTATATAATGGTTATTTCGATTGTCCTCCAAGTTTGGTCTTAAATTATACCCGGAACAAGAGACATAATTCACAGAATGAATTTTGCATTAGTGCTTCCAAATACTATGTCAAATATAAGTAATATGATCTATAAATAAATATTTTTAACTATTTTTAAACATAGTCATTCACCATAACCATTTTAAACATACCCAATTAGTGACAGTATTTTTAACAAACCTCGTGGATACAAAGAACCAACATCAATCTCACCAATGAATTTCTTCTTTGTCTTCTATAATTCTTCTCAAATTTTTTATACCTGTTAGATTAAGTTTATGTCTTTAATGCTTCATATGGAGGTGTATGTTTCGTTCGTCACATATGATGATATACTCCAACAATTTTGAGCCTTTTGATAACTTTATTTAGATTAAAATTTTATTTTAATTTAATAATAATTCACAAGCTAAAAATGGAAAGGAAAAAATCCTCCAATTTAAAGTAGGAAATTTAATTAATCAAAATCTAACAAAAATAAAAAAAATAAATCAAATTATTATAGTATATCTTCTCATTTAATTAAATTTTATCTTTAAAATTTGAGTTAATCATAATCTACATTTGAGATATTAAACTATTACATTGTAACATTTTGATTCGACCTGCAAAGTGAATAAAATCAAACTAATAAAATGAAGAACTGAGATAAGGCTTAACTAAGAACTAAGTTAATTTAACTAAGCTTTATGTCACATTATTAGATCATTCAATCACATAGCTTATATAATTATTATTCAATCGCATAACAATTTTAGAAACATTTCATAATATCATTTAACATTCACAAAAATATTTTGAAGGCTTTATGCTACATTATTAGATCATTCATATCACATTTAGCATAAATTATACATTCATCAGTATGCTTGTTTGGCCTTCATATAGATCATTCTTTTGTAATTACAAAATCACAAAAGTTCATCTAGTCCATATTTTTTCTTTGCTCTTTGTAATTGCACAAGTAATGCGGTTTCATATTTCTAAATTATTTAACCATCAATTTAGGACTTTGAGGTTTGGAAAAACATGAACAAAATAAGTTAGATCTACTTACCCCATAATATTTAATGTGTAAAATAGAGGAAATACAGTTTAGTAAAGAAGAAATATAATTAGGTAAACAAAAAAAACTAGCAAAACACTCGTAGTGTTATCTCACGAGGCACAAGCTAACATGATTTATAATACAAGTCAAGGCTACACGGTCATAACATTACAGATACATATCTAGTAGATAACAAAGTTTCTAAATGATACAACACAACAACAAAAAGCCCAAAACCAGAACATCACTCTAACATCCATAGAGTCCTCGTGATCTACAACAGAGCTATTCTGGACAACAATAAGCTTACTCGCCTACATAATAATAGTACCACAAAATGAGTGTTACTGAGTCTAAAATAACTAATAGGAAAAATATCAATGCTCGCAGATAAATAAAATAATTATCTACAAGAAAATAAAAAATAACATATCTTCTACAACACACCGTGCACAAAGAAAAGGCCAATAGAGCCTAATTATATAATCACCGATAATCCATACGTATGGACCAGATAATAGTTTACAGTTGGTAACATGTATGTAATACGACCAATAGGGCTTAATTTATAATTAGTGGAGCACTATAAAGGCTAAACATTCTCAAGAGAGGCAATGTGCCGAATGTTGCTTGAATATGCACTCAAGCTCTATTTATAAGCAAGATATAGATTTCTATAAACTCTGGTTGAATAATAAAAAATATTATAATAATCTAATATATTAGTTATAGATTCCGATTAATTTTTATTTTAAAAATAAATTCTAATTAAATGAGAAAAAATCATGATAATTTAATTTATTTTTATTATTTTATTTTTGTTGTATATTAATTGACCAATTCAGCTACTTTTAATCAGAAGTTAATATTAAATCCTCTTTTTATTAATAATATGTATGATATCGTGCTATGCACAATTTATATTACATATAAATTTTAATTTTACGGATAAATTCTTGCTAAGATATGTCATAATACTTTAATATATTAAATATAAAATCTAATTGACTCTTCTATTTAAAAGAATTTTTTATTCCGTTTTAATTAGTTGAACCACTAACCCTTAATCGCAAACGGCGACAAACTTCCCGGTTAATATTTTATTAATAAGGAAAAAAGGGGAGGAGGGCAGTAGTGCCTGACATACTCCACGTGGCGGCTTATGATTGGACAATTCCCCAACAACAACAGGGGACACGCTAGTACTAATGCTAGTGTGACCGAAACATCTACTCCTCCCCTTCCAAGCAAAAGCTATCGCAGGTTCTCCACCGCCTCCACCACCGCCCCCACCTCCTCCTCCACCTCCACCGCCCTCGTTGTTTGCACGCCACCCCGACCCACTATATCATCCTCCCTCGCGCGCCTCCCGCGCCTCCGATCTTCGCGCCGCGTTGCCCGGACATGGAGGCCTTCTGCCGCGCCGCCGCCCCGTCCTACTGGCTCGACGCCTGCGAGGACGCCTCCGCCGCCGCCGACTTCGGCGCCGCCGTCTCCGACGGGGAAGGCCGGGAGGGTCTGTTCGTCGAGATCGACCGATACCTGGACGCGATCAGGGGGCGGGCGGCGGACGCGGGGGCGGGGCGGGGGCGGCGGCGGCGGGGGGCGGGGGTTTCGGGGCGGAGGCGGCGGCGGCGCGAGTGGGAGGAGGGGCACCGGAGGGAGGGGTACTGGGAGAGGGACC